>PVKS010003489.1:0-103108 GCA_004027875.1 Aplodontia rufa
TGCCCTCACACTGCACTCTTAAAGTTTACCACCTCCACCTGCTTTTCAAGACCCTCTTCATCCTGTCCCACTCCTCTGCTCCATCCAGATATTCTCCAACTCAATAATTATCCATTAAAAGACTTGCTGGGCACCAGGCACAGTGCTGAGGCTGGACCAGCAGAGAGCCAGGGAGATGCCTGTTTCGGACAGAGACTTTGCCACCCTACCAGGGACTAGATGCTGCCTGACTGTCCATGACCGGGAGTAAGTGCATTGGCAGGGTGAGTGGAGGCAGTGTTGCCAAACAGTGGGTTACCAGACCATTAGTGGGTCACGAAATTAACTTAGTGGGTCAGGACGACATTTAAAAAAAAAAATTAAATAGAACAGAATAGAAATAACACAGGATGCATCACACCCATAAGGGAAAATGTTACTTCTTAAAAACCATTTCAGTTTTTCATATTGATTTGATTGTGTGATGTAAACACATCTCTTCCTTTGGGTCACAGCAGAGTTCTTTGGAAAACACTGGTGTAAGGTTTATGAGAACACCCATCCTTTGAGAATCAGGCACAGTTTTTCCAAAGGAATAATGTCTAAATAAGATCTGGACTGTTAGGGAGATTTCACACACAGAAGCCTGGGAAGGTAGTGCTCTAGGCAGAAAGAAATCACCTAGAAATGCCAGGGGCACTCTAGGCAGAAGGAAGCGCCTAGAAATGTAGGGAATGCATCTTTAATTGTCCCCCACACAAGTGCATGCCTACCTTCCTGCCTGAGGCTGAACATCATGGCAGAAGAGTGTGGTGGAAGAAAGTGGTTCAGGGCAATGCAATCAGAAAGCAGGGAGAGAGACTCCACTCATCAGATACAAAATACATACCCTAAGGGCACAGCCCCAATGACCCTACCTGCCTCAGTTACCACCCAGACAATCCCTATGGGGGATTAATTGACTGATTGGGTTAAGGCGCTCATAACCCTCTAAGCCTTCCTATATTGTCTCACACTTGAGCTTTTGGGGAACATCTCACATCCAAAACAAAGCAGCTATCAAGTGTTGGAATTTGCATTGTGTTTTCAAAGAGAGCATCACCTTTGAATGTCCCAGTGACCTTGTAAGGTTGGCAGGATCCACCACATTTCTCCCTTTTAGAGGAGGGAAACTTAAGCTCAGGGAGACCCAGCTCAGGCCCAGGCTGACCCAGCTATGAATGATGGAATCAAAACCATCAGCAAATTTTCAGTTCCCAGTAAAAGCGTTTTATTTACGTTATGTTGGACCTTGAATGTTTGATGCTCACACCAACCCTGCAGCCCAAAGGCTTATTAACCCCTTTGGGGTGAAGACCACCTACTATCCTTGAACAAGCCAAACCCTTCAAGGATAGACCTACCCAGAGTGAGTCCCAGAAACGCTTGCGATTTTCTGTCCACGTAGGAATAAGACACTAGGCCCCAAAGAAAGGCTCCCCATGGAAGCAAGCCCTTCTACCCTTCTGCATTCTTTTCTGTTTGTACTTGCTCTGTCGTCCATGCTTTCTCTGCCTCCTTTCCACTCCCAGGCCCTTTCCCTTCTGGCTCAGTCCTCCTTTGTCTCTCCATGCTTGCCTCCTCTTCCCTTTCGCTACTCAGCCCCTGTCCCTCGCTGTCCTGCCCTGCTCAGTCAGCTGTTCACTGCATTGGTAGGGGACAGAAGGGTGTCAGGCTGGGCCAGATCCCCGAGGAGAGCAGCAGGTCCACTAGCTGAAGAGGAGAAGCAAAGAGGAGCCTGCACAGACTTGCTGCTAGTTGGTCTGATGGTTTTTAAGCTTCTCTGTGGAAATGCCCTGCACCATAGGGATAAAAACACTCTGCAACCCTAGGGTTAGGGGAGTAGAAGAGAGAGGCAGAACAGCCCAACAGGTTCTGGAGAAGGGAGAGATAAATCCTGTCCTAAAGTGTGGGCCAGAGTCCTGAGCACCTCCTTGGCACCTCTCAGGGTTGCTGCCTCCCTGTGCCGCCCTGGGAGGCTGGCTCTCTGCCCTGTGAATCACAGGCTCTGTGGGGAGTGATCTACTTGCTGCTAAGCACTCGTCTGTGGTTGCTTTTCCAGGAGCTGGAGCCATTTACAGATGGGAACAGCACTCATCTCTGGCAGGGGAGCCCCATGCCCAGCACCAGCCCAGCGCCTTGAAATAGATCTTTCTGTGCAAGATAGGCATACAAGAAGCACAAAAGAGGCCATATACACGATAGGGGCACAGCCAGTCCTGTTTGTCCAGTGGACATGGCAAGGCAGCCTCCTTAAAGTGGGCAGGCAGGGCTTGCCTTGGTTACCCTTCACCCCAAGACACCCCAGGAACCTCACCAGGGGTCTGCGGAAAGAATGAACAGGATTCCTTGGAGGTCAGAGCATTACTTCCTGTCCTTCCTCCCTGCTCTCTGTTTGCTTATCTGTCCCCTTTCATATTTGCAGCCTTCACTGGAAAGGTGTCATTGTGCCCAAGATAAGAGTTACAAAACAAAATAAAACGAATACAAACAAATGAACAAAAAGCAGATCAGATAACAAATATTATCCCAGTGCAGGATTTCACAGATTCCACTGACAGTTCTTAGACAGCTGGTCTACCATTGGAGGTCATTTGTTAGCCATTATGAGAATATCTGGAGTCCCTCCAATTCAGCATCCTTTTGCAAGTCTCGGACAGAGGAATGAAGGCCCCACGGTGAGACCTTGCTCCCGTTGCTCTTCTGACTTGTCATGATCATGTGTTTCTGAAGACTTGTATTTGAGTCCTGTTCTCATCAGCTACTAGCTGTGTGATTGAGGGCAAGTTATTTAAATTCTCTGAGTCTGAATTTCTTTATCTAAAATGTGAGACTAGCAGAAATGCAATTATTATAGAATTAAAGTGAAAATTGAGATGATGTTTGAGAAAGTATATTATAAATTTTAAACCGTTGTACAAATGTTTTCCTTATGCATTGCTTGTCTCACCTGCTGGAATATAAGATCCCTGAGGGCAGGAACTTTGTTTTTTTCACATGGCAGGCCATGTCCCTGCCATCTAGAACAGTGACTGGCATATCGTAATCACTCACAGGTTGAATGAATTAATAAACAAATGATTAACCTCATTTATACAGACTGTTTGCCCTCCAGGGAAAAGGAACTAGCCCTGTAACCAGAAGACAATTAACAAAATGGCACCAGTCAGTTCTTAGCTACCAATAAGTGTTCCGAATGCTAGTGGCTTAAATTCTCCGATGAGAAGGCACAGAGTAGACAGATGTATTTTAAAACCAAGACCCAGCTACTTGCTGCCTACGAAACTCACTTAGCATTACAGGACATTAACAGACTGAAGTGAAGGGATGGGAAAATATACCGTGCAATCAGAAACCAGAAGAGGTGGAGAAAGAAACTAGTCCTCACCCTGCCATTTCATCTCAGGGCCTAGCAGAATTCCTGCCCTGAGCTTTCCCTCCTTCCCTGTTACTGATGGACTGGTTGAAGGAATCTATGCCTCTGTCTCCTGGACCATGCTGATCCAGTGGGGCCTCCATGTGAGGTGGGGCATGGGGACAAGGAGCAGCTTTGGCAGGATGTGGACAAGCCCTTTGTAAACAGGGAACGCAACATAACCTTCAGAGTTCTCACTTCTTGATATTTATTTAATAATAATCTGCCTGTCTCTGGGGGAGTATTGCAAAGAGAATGTATTGTCTCTGTCCAGGGAAGTTAGGTAAAAAAGAAACCCAGTCCACGGTCATATGCCAAGCCAGAGGGGTCGGGAGGCTTGGCAGTGATCCCTGGCAGGCCCTGGGGTTGGAAGCCTTGAACAGTCACCCTGAAAAGTCTGGCTGTCTTCTTCCAGCAAAGGCATGAGGACTGAGACCACATCTCTCCCATCTTGTTTACTCAGCAAGTGCCCCTCTGAGCCCTGACTATACTCCCAGACCTGTGCTTAACTTGCAGCTGGCTTCTATGCTCAGTTTCTGACTGGAAGGCTCCCTTCTCCCTGCCTGAACCCCAGCTGAGGGCAGGAGCTATGGAGACTGTCCTGACCATCCCCAAACTCCCACCTCCCCCCATACACATGTGCTGGACCATAGAACTCACGTCCTCCTTGTGTGTCCACTGCACCCAGAGCAAGGGTCCACTATAGCCTCCTCCATGCCTTGTTACTCCTACATGATGCCATGTGAACAGACGGTTTATTAGGAATGGCAGCTCCTATTTATGTAGCACCCACTATGTGCCAAGCGCTGCGCCAGGTGCTGTGCATACAGAAGCGCATCTGATCCTCACGACACTCAGTGAGGTGGGCAGTGTTCTCTTTTCTCAGATGAGGAAGCTGAAGCTGTCCAAGGTCACCAGGCTAGCAAGTGACGTAGTAGAGCCAAGACCAGAGTGCAATCCATCTGGTGCCAAAGCCCCTCTCTTGTACTACTTGTGCAATGTAGAGAGAGGCTGGCTGTGGTGCAAGCACCAAAGAAGGCAGTTTTGTCACAGGCATTGTTCCCCAGCACTGGTCAAGGCCCAGAACACCATTCAAGGCTCTTACCTGGCAGCTGCTGGGTGACTACCTGGCACAGAGCTCTGAGAAGTTGAGATCTGGCCAATGCCTGACTTAATCATTTCCATACAAAAGGTCACCCTGAGTTAGCCAGAGCAGCTACCCAGTTCCTCTCTGAGCCTCAAAGAGCTCATCTATGAAATGGGTAATGGTGTGCCCACTTCATGGGACTGTAGTGGGGATTCGTGGGGGCAAATCTTTCAGTAGTAGTGTCTATGACTGGCAGAGCTCCATCCGTGGGAGATGATCGCAGAAGAGCTCATAGGGTGTGTCCTTGACCTTGAAAGCTGAACCTAACATCTGAGTCTGCCAGAACAATGCACTATGACTCTGCCTTCTGTGATTTCCCCAGCATACCCTCCTGTGCCAGCGGAACCACACAAAGCTGCCACATATGCTGTGCTAGTTGTGCCTTGCGTAAGGGCACAAGGACGGGCAGTGGGGGCATGCTGCCCGCCAAGCTAGGCTGCCCTCCTGTAGGACTGCCCTTGGGTCTCCATGGGGTGCCCATGGTATGCCGGTGGACAGGCTGCAGTGGGATAGGACTTGGCCTCTTGCCTACACCAGTTCCTATGGAGGACCTACTGCATGTTGGGCACAGGTTGGCACTGGAGACCCTGTCACAGGCTCCTGGTGAGTGTTAGAGGCAGGCACCCACAGTCGCAGCATGGAACACTGAATGCCGACATCAGGCAGGCCAGGGCTGGCTGCTAACTGTATCATCTGCTAACGGGTTCTCCCCAGGCCTCCTGTAATGGTAATGGCTGAAATGCCCATATTTGTTTTCCCTTCCCTCCCCTCGGAGCATAATCACCTCCAGGGAACATATTCACATGTTCAAGAAGGAACATTTACCGAGTTCCTTGAATGTGCCAGGCACCGCAGGGGATACACAAAGACCAATGAGCCCACATCACGGCAACAGAGGGCTGCAGGACACGTGAGCAGATCCATTACGGGGCAGCCATGCACAAGCCCTCCAGAGCTGCCTGGAGCAACTATGCCCTGAGGGGACTGCGGTTCACCTGTGCCCAGGACTGGGCTGGCTGGGCTGTACCCACAAAAGGAACTATTGTGGGAGCCCAGGGAGTCTCAACCCTTGTGGGGGGTGGCGGCGATGTGGGGTACTAACCTGCCCTCTCACCGTTGCAATCAGAAACACCATTTGGCTCTTTAAGTGTGTCCTAACCTTTCATTAGTTGGGAGTGGAATGACAATGGCAAGTCTGTAAGCTGAGCGGAGCAGCCCTCGCTGGCTATGAGCAGGCTTCCTGCGGCCTGTGCCCCCCACTCCTGCCCCTCCACAGGCTCCCTCTCAGCCAGCCTCCCTCCACCAGGTGGGCCTCCACAAGGGCCAGAAGGGCCACTTCCCCTGCACTCTACACCCCTTCCCAGGCAGCCTGCTTGATTGGATTTTTAATGTAGTTTTCCCCTCCTCTTTTGTATTTACATAATAATAAGTCTAATAAATAGTTGTCGAGAAGATGGATGAGAGCCCTGTCTTTCTGTTTTCCTGACAGATTTAGTCCTTTATGAAACTCACCAAAGCAGAGGCTTTTCTACAGCTAATGAAAGGTAATCACTGCGAGGCCCCGGCTGGGTTTAGCTCAGAGTAATTGGAAAGAGCATGAAACGTGGAATCAAGTTTCTGGACTGGGTCCTGGGCATGCCACTCCTGGGCTGGTGAACTTCCTGAGCCTCAGTCTCTTTCCCTGTAACGTGGGGTGAATAATGCCCACCCTGTCTGCTTCACAGAGCAGAGTTCAGGAGAAAGCGCTTTGCAAACTGAAATGTGTTCTCTGAGCGCACTTGAAGACTAGGTGAGGGCCCTTGCTCTCACCTGCGTCCTTCCCTCCAGGTTCCAGTCTACGCAGGTGATGCACAGTGGGCGATTGTGTGACAAATAGACCCTGTCCTGGGAGAAATGCAAAGGGCTTCCCAGCCGCGGCCTAGACATCAGGAGACCTGGGCTCCAACTTCAGATGGTCCTGTCTCACAGTGTGACTTTGAGTAAGTCACTGTCCCTCTTCAAGCCAAAGTATCCTTCCCTATGAAATAAGAGAATATTCCAGTCTGAAGGGCAGGGGAGAGTAAACCAGTGCTGGGCCTGTGGGCCAGGCAAGGCTGGGCATAGGGCTCGACCCATGAAAGAGCAGAGTGGAAACAGATGAGGACTGAGTCACCCTGTCTGCATTCTACTTTTATTGGCCAGGATTCAACCAGGGTCCCTGGCTGCCCCTGAGTTCACACTAGGGCATAGCTTTCTAACTATTTCCTTCATCAACAAAATGTGATCTCCCCACTTCCCAATGCGCATATCCACTCCTGGGTGCCCCTTCCTTCCTACAGTCTGCCCTTGTCTGCCTCCTTTGGAAGTCTCCTGCAGCCTGCCCTCCAGCACACACCTCCTGGGTTTTAGGGTCTTTTCTTCAACCAGGTTAGCGGGTGGAGGAGAGTGCTTAGGAGCATCTTCCACTTTGGGTCAGAAAGAAGGCAGGAAATCTAAGTTCTGTCACTCACTCGCTGACCTTGACAAAGTTATTTAAACAGAGCCAGCGCTTTGCTTCCCATCCAGAAAAGAAATTCCATTGTTCTTTCCTGAGTTAAAATGGTTCTCCACTCCCTTTCCTGTTTTATTTTCTCCCAAACAAGTATTACCTGGCATCTTAGTTTGGATTCCCCTGAAAACAAATCCAAAACCAAAACTTGGGTGATTCCAGGCAGCAGGCATAGGTGAGATAAGAGACAGAAGGGACAGTGCTGGGGGAGAAGGGAGCTGGTTATCCCAAAGGGCTCTGCCGCGTGTTTATCTCTGAGAGCCTATATTGCACTCCTCAGAATTGCCACCTAAAGGAGCCTGGAGCACTTGACTTTCATTCTCATTGGCCATTCCCTAGGCTTTGGAGAAAACCCTGAGGTAGCAAATCAGAGCAACCCCAGGGCTCCCACCAGTGCAGACTCAGGGTGGCCCAGGTCTCCACACAACAGTTGCATTCAGGGGAGTGTGGTGTGCTCCCCACAGTTTATGCACCATTTGGTTCTCTATAGATGTTTTCCTATTCGTTCATTTTACCATAGTCTCCCTCCTCTGCCACATGAAAGCATTAGCCCTTCTAGAGCAGGGATTGGTTCTGCTCACCACTGTACTAACATGTGCTTGGTGTAGACAACACCTCTTTGAATGAATGGATTAGCCACTTACAAGGAATGATACACATAAAATTCATTGCTTAGGTGTGTGGTAAGCTCCTAAGCAATGTTTGTGTTTCCATTATCGAATTATGGGGCTGTGGCTTGTGTCCACTGGGGTCCAAGTGTCAAACGGCAGAGGCATTGTTTTCTCATTCCCCAAGTCCCCAGGCAGGAGAAGTAGACAGGTTGCAGGGGCCTGTGAAAAGCAGCAGCCCCCTGCTGCGAGGTGATCTGATGATTGTTGGCAGTGGGTCAGGACTGCATTTGGCCAGCCCTCTGTCTGCATGGCCATTGATGGGCTGACTGAGGGGGACACTTGGGTCCCTGCCCTGGGGAACACTAGTGCTAGCTAACTGTGTGTCAGAGGAAGACTGTTTTCCTATGTCAAAGGCAGTTTCTCCTCTTCTGTCAAAAACTCAAAGACCATATTCCAGCCACAAGCAGGAAGATGGTACGCCAAAGAGTTCCCTTTCCAGAGCAGGGGCGGTTGGTCAGCTCCCCTGGGCCTTGGTTTGTTGGACAGTCCTGCCCCCTGGCTGCCTCTCATCTGCTGGGGATTGCAGTGCCATTTGTTCTAATTCTTGTTGACATTTCGTTTCACACGCTATTAAATGGACCTCTCCAGAAGGGATGGGAGCAAAGTTTGCTTTGGTGAGAGCAGAAGTGACTCATGCTCTGGGGTAAAACAAGGCCCCGATTGATTGTTGTAATAAAAACTCAGCTAGACCTGGAGTCAGGGCCCCAGCTGGGCCTGGGCCTGGAGTTTGGGATTGGTTGCATCTGTCCCCAAAGACCTGCTTGTGCTCAGAGGTGGCAGGGGCAGAACAGGAGCCTTGAAGATTGCCTCATAGGCAGGAGGTACTAGAGCTGCTGCTCTGCACACCAGGACTTGATGTTAACCACTCCCTCTGGGGGAGGCCAGAGCTTACCCCTGCTGGGCTGTTGGCTTTCCTGAGAGGAGACAGTGAGAAGAAACAGAAAACACTTCAAGTTTTTTGCATGAAGTTGGGCAGTAGCTCTGCAGAGCCCTGCTCTGCTTTTTAACCCTGAAGGAGCAGTGGCTGGGGCTTGGTAGTGCAGGACGCCCCACCTCTTCCTTGCCATCCTGCCTCCTTGCATGCCTTGGGAAAGGCTTCATTAATCATCCACTTTGTGCCTGATGCTGAGAACCTAGCCCCGGGAACAGCAGCAAGCCGGGCAAATACAGTTCCTGCTCACAGGGACTTGTGCACAGAAGGCAGTTACTGTAGGGACTCAGAAACCGTGGCTGTCCTGGGAATGCCAGGGTACGTCTGTGGGGTGAGACCAGGGAAGGGAAAATATGAGAGTCCCTGGGTCTCATCCCCAAGGGTTCTGATGTCCCTGAAGAGGGTTGCAATTGATCCTCGGTATCTTTGACTTTTCAGATAATGGTAATGTCTGATAGGTTTGAGAACATGGGAATGGTAAACACCATGAATCAGGATTCAAAACTGCTATGAGACTAAATTCACCAGAGAGACCTTGGGGGTGGGGAGCAGAGGGTTGGAGGAATTCTTGAGGAGGTGGGGTTTGGCCTGAGATTAAGAATAGGACTTTGCAAATTTTAATGGCTCTACTACAGATCTAAGGGTCTTGTTAAAATGCAGGTTCTGAGTTGATTCAGTGTATCTAGATGAGGCCTGTGGCTTTTCTAGTAGGCTTCCAAGCTTTGCCAATTCTGCTGGTCTGGGGACCACACCTTGAGTAGCCTTGATCTAGAGAACAATTAGGAATTACCTAGGTGACTGAGGTACTGGTGCAGCATCCAGGCTGGGTGACCCTGTCCTCAGGCTTTGGGTCCCCTGGGGCTGAGATGTGACCGTTTTTTCTCCCCACTTAACACATCTAACCTTCCTCCAGCTTGGATTTCCCTAACTGTGGGCTACTGTTGAGAGAAAGGACAGTGCCAGGCCCTGGGGCTCCCTCTGCCTGACTGGCCCCCTCCTCTGGACTCTCTCATTTCCACACTTTTGAACTCACTACTTCTGTGCCTAGAACACTGTTCACAGTGACATTGTGTGGTGGTTAGAAATGCAGACTCAAGCTAGGGATGGTGGAGCATGCCTGTAATCCCAGCAACTCGGGAGGCTGAGGTAGAAGGATCACAAGTTAGAGGCCAGCCTCTGCAACTTAGTGAGGCCCTAAGCAACATAGTGAGTCCCTGTCTCAAAATAAAAAGTAAAAAAGGACTGCGGATGTAACTCAGTAGTAACGCATCCTTGAGTTCAATTCCCAACACACACACACAAAAGAAAGAAAGAGAAAGAAGAAGGAATGCGGAACAACACTTGGGAACCAAACTATTTGACTTTATGGGCTGAGTCTGCTATTACCAGGAGTGGGGAGAAACAAGAATCTCTCTGGGCATCAGTTTCTTCTTCTGTGAGCTGGGGGAATAATGGGATATTACATGGATTAATGCCTATAAAATATTTAACCCAGTTCCTGGCATATGCCACATCCTCTGCAAATGTTGAATATTATATTTAGCTGTGATTTGTTCTTTCTTTTTTCCCAACCAAATACACACACGTGCACCTGTGCTCCTTATCAGGACACCTGCCTAACCTGCTTTGGGAGTTGAGTCGGTCACCGTGGCTGGGATGCCCTCATCCTGCCGCACTGTGTCTGTCTGACTCTCCCCTCCTATGAAAGTCTGCTCATATGCCTGCTCTGCTCAGGACGGTGGCATCCCATCTCACTTAGAGTAAGAGCTGAAGTCCTTCCTCCAGCTGGAATGGCCCCTGGTTCCCCTCTGAAAGAGCTGAAGTCCTTCCTCCAGCTGGAATGGCCCCTGGTTCCCCTCTGAGGTTACCAGTGTGACTCTCTCCCTCACTTTCAGTCCCTGCTGTTCCTCTAATCTGCTAAGCATGCTCTTGGCTCAGGGCCTTTGCAATTGCTGTTTCTTTCAAGCTTCTGCTCAGATGTCCACTTGCCACAGCGCTTTTCCCTAGCACCTGGGATAAACGCTGCTTCTCCGCCTTTGTTCCCACTGGGCCCTCTCCCTGCCTTTTTCCCACTCGCTGCCATCTGATGTGCATCATTCTTACTGGCCAGCTAGCTCCCCACCTCCCCAAGAATGCAGGGACTTGTCTGTTTTGCTTCTATTACATCCTGACTCTCAGCATGACACATAGAAGGTGCTTAATATATATTTGTTAAATACTTGACCAAGGGTAGGTTCCATGTTCTTACATGAACTGGCACACAGTGTCTGGCAGGAAGCAGACATTTAATTGACCGAGTGAATGGATGAATGGACAGGTGAAGGAACACACCTTAGCCTCAGCTCAGACTCTGGCCTCAGGCAAATCACCTACCATCCCTAGTCCTGGATACCCTTGTCTGTGAAGTGCAGAGCTGGGTTGGATGATTTCCAAGGCTGCTTCCATCCCTGACCCTCAAAGATTCTTTTTTCTTGCGGGCTTGAACTGCTGGGAAGACCTGTCTGACTGGAGTGCACTGTCCTCAGGAAGGTAAACTGAAGTTGAGAAGACTAAAGGGGGCTTTGAGTACAGGACTTTGGTCTTCACCTTTCCTCCAAATTCACTGCAAGTTGATGAAAGGGAGAGTGGCCTGATTAATGTGTACTTTAGAAAGACTAAACTGGCAGAGCAGGACGGGTGGCAGGGTGGGGGCTCCAGGACCTCTGTCCAGCCCTCCACCACCTCCTCTGTCTGGAGCGTGTGCTGGCTGGCCCAGGGCAGGGAGGGAGAGGTGGGTAGATCTAGTTATAGTCTGAAGTTGACCCCCAGGTAGAGGCCTGGCCCCTTCTTCATGCACATCCCAGGGGACTGAGACCCAGTGGCCAAGAAACCTTGCCCAGTTGCTGTCCCTGCCTGTGTCCTTTAGATGGCCCCACTACCAGGCCCACCTCTGGCCTCCAGCACAGGCCTATTAGGATGAGAGAGAAGGGCCCCAAGAGAGATGAGCGTGGGTGTGGAACAGCCAGCAGCCTGTCTGGGAAGCTGCTTAAATTCCGTGTATCCAGAAGGCATCCTTCCCATCCTCCCACAGAGGCCAGAAACCTCTACTACCTCCCCAAGGGAGTCCAGTGATCTGGCCTGGTTGGTGGGATGGAAAAATTCTGGGGGTAGGTCAGTCTTCTGCAGGAGCAGCATGAGTGTGGATCTGCCTGTCCATGAGAGGGACGTGGGGTGGGGGGAGTGGGGGCATGCACAGGGGTGGCCAGAGAGGTCTCTGTGTCTGTTTCCAGGAAGGGAATGTCCTGAGCCTCTGGGAACTCAGACTTATCATGTCCAAGTTATCCTTATCTCACCCCTCCCTCCTGTCCCTCCCTTCCTTCACCTCTCCTCTCCCTCCTTGAAACCTGCTCTTCCCCCTCCTCATTGCTTATCTCAAGAAGTGACTTATCAGACACTCCCTCTCCCCATGCAAGACCCATCAGCATCTGCCTGCTGATTGTACCTTCTAAATGCGTTCATATGCACTCCTGCTTCTAATTCACACCCTGATCATCTTTCAGGCAGGATTATTCCACCAGCTTCCCAACTGGTCTCCCCGTCTCCAGTCTCTCCCCATCCAGCCTTCTCATGATGAGCTGCAAGAATCATTCATTAGCCATTCATTCATTCAACAAATGTTTACCGCGTGACTCATATGTACCAGGAACTGTGCTAGGCACTGGAGACTCGGTAATGAGCTGGAAAGCCCACAGTCTAGCAGGGCAGACAGCGCCCTCAAATCACTGAGATAATGCGAGAGTTCCAGCTGTAATTAGAAGCACCATAGCATGAAGGAAAAGCACCAGGGTGTTTGACGGAGGGTTCTAACCTAGTCAGGGTGGAGAGCAGGGTGGTCTTCTCCCACGAGTGACACTGAAACAGGCCACAAGAGTTAACAGGACGTTCAGCAGTCACTCACACAGTGAAACCCAACTTCCTGGATAGGTGGCCAGGCCTTCCCTTCTTTTCTGACTAGCATTTATCACCCCAGCCTCTGCTCTTGCCTGCCCCACTGTTTGCATGGTTGATACCAAATTGTTCTGTCCCCTGTTTCATTGTGCCCTCAACCTCTATTCTTGCTGTTCCCTCCATCTAGAATGCCATTCCCACTCTCCTCTCCTGGGCACTGTACTTGTCCTTTAAAACTCGGTCCCCTCTTCCAGGAAGCCTGCCTGATCTTCCAGCTCAGCCTCAGGAGTCAGTTTCCTCCACTGAGCCTTAGTCCTTGGCGGGAGCTCTCTGCCCATTGGTGCTGGCACAATGCAGGGACTTGGTAAATATTAATAAACTGGACAAGGCTGAAATGGGACAAGTCTCCCCACCCAGGTTTCCTGCCTTGGCTGGTCAAAATCTCCCTGAAGGCACAACAGTCTTCTGACCAGAGCTCTCACCTTCTCTTTACTAAAATATAAGCAGAATTACCAAAATATATACAGGGACAGCCTGTGCGTGCATGCAAGTGTGCATGTGTGTGTGTGAGAGAGAGAGAGAGAGAGAGAGAGAGGGAGAGAGGGGGATCAGTCACTTCACGGAAACCACAAAAAGCACAATTTATCAGGATAAGATGTTCGCATGTTTTCTGCATGAATTATACAGAGCAGGCCTGTGCTGTGCATTTTGCTATTTTTATGAGCCAGTTTTGCAGGGTTTGTTTTTCTGAGGCACATTTGTTGGGATAATGACATAGGGGGCATGTGCGTGTGTGGATAACTGAAAAGGCACTGGGGGAGTTGCGTGCGTACTCCGGACTGCAGGGAAGTTGGGTTCTAGGAGGTTGCTCTTACATTCTCTGGATCTACAGCCCTGGCTCTGGACCCCCCGTCTCTCTCCTGCAAAGCTCCATAGGGAAAGCTTGCCCATCACTTTGCCGTAAAGTGGCAGCTCCACTCTGGCGGCAGAATTGAGTGAGCTGATGCCCATAAGGACTTGCCACAGTTCCTGGCACACAGAGTGTTCAGCAAAAGATAGAAGCTGCCACCATCCTCATCATTAGTATTGTTGCCGTTTTAGTTATTTAATATTTCATTATTATTATCACCAAGTGTATCGCCAAAATGCTGAAGATTTACAACTCCTGGGAGAAAAGGACATTTCTCTCTCTCTCTCTCAGCAATTACAACCAAATAAGGATAAGATATTAAAATGATTTCATTTATGTAGGTATTGCTGTATGTTAATGAGTAAAAACAGGCAATTCAATTATCTAGGAGTAAAGAAAACAAGTGGTTACACAAATAATCCAGAAGCCAGGAGAGCAGGCTCTGAAATCGATTCAGAAAGCTCTCTGCGATCAAGCCTGGGACTGTGAGGTGGGTCTGGCTGGGCCTGTTTAAAAGGTTTCAGTTGATGGAGTATCAGAAGGACCTTGTTGTAAAGTGGTTGAATGTATAAAAGAGGCTCAGTGGCATGAGTTCTAAGGTGGCATTTCCGTGTAAGTCTCTCTCGTGAATTTGGGGATCTAAACATAAAAGGACATGAGTTTACGCACATGCTGTATGCTAAAGCATGGATTTGGCTCAAGTCTGGCCACCTCCTGTGATCCCTTCATGCCTGCTTTTGCTTGATTCATTTGTTTATTTGTATATTTATCATGGTACTGAGGATTGAACCCAGGGGCACTTTACCCCAGCCCTTTTTATTTTTTATTTTGAGACAGTGTCTTGCTAAATTGCCCAGCCTGGCCTCAAACTTGCAATCCTCCTGCCTCAGCCTCCCAAGTAGCTAGGATTACTAGCATGCACTACCATGCCCAGCCCAGACTTCATTTTAGAGTCAAGAAGAAGGGACGTACATGAGCCAATTGACCTGGATAAACAAGTAAATAATCGTGAATATCACAAAAAGCATTGAGCTTGAAGCGTATGTCGAGCATCGAGGGCTCTGCAGTAGCCCCTTCTCCACAGGGGTTTTGTTCTAAGACCTCCAGAGTTTGCCTGCAGCCAACGATAGCACTGAGCCCTATCTGTACTATGCATTTTCATATACAGACACACTTATGGAAGGTTTACTTTATAAGAGATTAATCTCAATAAAAGATTAACAGCTAATAATAAAGTGGTACAATCAGCAATGTACTATAATAAAAGTTATGTGAGTGTGGTTTCTCTCTCTCAAAATATCTTCATCGAGCTTTGCTCACATTTCTTGTGATGATGTGAGATGACACAGCATCTGTGCAATGAGGTGAAGTGGGGTGAACGATACGGGTCTTGTAAAGAAAGCAGTGTTAGGCTCCCGTGTGAGACTTCCTTGAGCACCAGCACTGCAGCACCTCACAGTTGATCCGATAGTGGAGAGGCTGCTAAGTCACAGGCAGGCAGGTAGCATATACTACGCAGACACCCTGGACAAAGGGAGCCATCAAGTCCAGGGCAGGATGGCTCAGGATTTTATCATGCTACTCAGAATGGCATGTGATTTAAAACTTATGAATTATTTCTGGAATTTCCCACCTAAAATTTTCAGACCGTGGTCAACCTCCAATAACTGAAACCTTAAACAGCAAAGCCTCAAAGAAGGGGGAACTACTGTATATGTGTTGTCTTGTTTTATATCACAGTAGTTCCAAGAATTAGATACTATTACGATCTCCATTTATGGATGAAGAAACTGAGGGATAACAGGTTGGAGCATTTGCCTAAGTTCACCCGACGAAATTAACCCAGGACACAGACATAGATTCCAGAGTCTGGACTCACAATCACTCTGTCACTTGGATTACTGTCTACACTGTTCACCCACACAAACACACACATACACAGGTACACATCAATGTTAGATTTACAATCCCCCCTTTTTCCCTCTTTCTTTCTAAGAATGGTCTCAGTCTTTCTAGAACATATGGAAGTCTGGCAGAATGGTGGCCTGCGATTAGCTTATAGTTCCCTGCAGGTTAACTTACACCATTGCCTTCTCCTGGATGGTCGCTTTCCTGCCTGAGGTGTAGGGCTCTTGGCTGTGGGTAGCATCTCCAAGCTCTGGTTTCCCTGATCCCAGTGCCCTTACTCCCTTCGCAGGCAGGGAATTTGAGGAACAAGAAGCCTGTGCTTGGGCTGCGCCCAGCCTCTGATCGGGCTTTGCTTTTGGCTCAGGTGCCCTTTCTTTAGGCCAGAGTTGCAATGGGCGGTGGTGAGGAGTCTTGAAGTGGCCAGGAGTTGGCCTCCCTGGGTGGACCTTGCCACTAACGCCTGCACTCCCCACCACAGGAGAGCTAAGCCAAGGAATTAGCCTCCTGTGCTCCTGGCATCACTTCCAAACTGTCTCCCACCCAGCAGTGGGTCTGGGAAACATTGGTTACCAAGGAAGATGGCTGTGATTATGGCTGTCACCAGGACAAAGATGATATCCACTTGGGGAGAGTGGAACCCTCAAACCACCAGCTAGGTGCTCTCACAGCTGCCCAGTCTTCCCTGCCTCTATGGATGCCAGAGAGGGGGAGTGGGCATGAGGGCATGGGTGAGGAGCTCTCAGCTTGCTCTCCTCCATCCTGGGCTCAGTCTGGCAGCCCATAACAGCCAGCTGTAGGATCACCCAGGGCAGCTATGATCTCTCCTCTGAACCTGGTCTCCCTACTCAGCCCTTTGATTCTGACATTGCCAACTCTCTATTGCCACAGGGAGGGTATTTAATAGCCTGTTGAATCCCAGCCAGCTCTTCGTACACCCAGGGGCATGTGGGCACAGAGAATAAAAACTCATCTTAGTAGCTGCCTTCAGAAATATATAATCAAGGGGATAAATCTGCCTCTGAAAATCGTAAAATGTATCATAAACATCACAGCCAAACAGAAAGGAATTTGGGTGCTCCGTATCCCTCCAGTGACATGGATAAATGAAAGTTGACTGCTTTTTAGGACCAGGCTGCTTAGCCTTGGGTGGTCAGAGCAGCTGTCTCTTCTCCTGCAGAGGGAAGGGCAGCATCAAAGGCCCAATCCCCGCTGTTGACAGTTGCTCTACTTGCCTTCTCTCCACTGAACCACAGAACAACACTGGATGAGTTGTTAGTGTACTTTTGTGACTTAGTTTCTTCCTCCATGATATAGGAATAACCCTGTGGGATTTCTGTGATGATAAATGAGATCAATGAAGTGGTGGTTGTAAAGTGTTTAACACACAGGCAAGACTTGCCAAATCCTCTCTGCCTCCTTTTCTAAGAGCAGCAACTTACACAGATGTGTTTTAGGTCTTACTTCCTTGCCTACAGGAGAACTACTGAGGATAGGGGAGGAAAAATGAGGGAGAAGGAGGCCTTGGCAAGTACATTGTGGATTCAGAGTTGAGAGCTGTCTCCAATCACTTTGACTTTTTTCTGTTTCTTTCTTGGGGAGTGGATTGATTTGATCCCCATCCTACAGATGGGGAGAATGGAGGCCTCAGCTAGAAAAATATGGGCAATGCTTTATAGACCTGGCACAGGGCTGAGTTAAGCATTATAGTTGATTGACCTGGATGCTCCCCAGAACATTCTCCTCTGTACCTTCCTTGAAAAAAAATATAAGAAAAAGGAAAGGAGGGAGGGAAGAATGAGAGGAGGAATGCTTTCTAGGCTGATGAGGATGGAGAATTACTCTCCTGCTTCTGCCTCCTGCTGAAAAGTTCCCATGTTGGACAGGGACTCGGGAGCTATACCAGCTTGATATGCCACAGCAGCTGGACTTCCACCCACATTGTCTCCTCATGTGGGCAGCAGACCCATCCTTGTTCCTTGGCTGTGACATTTCTCATGAGTACAGCATAGGACTCTGCTGCAAATGTCCCAGAAGCAACACAAGCAGGTTCATCCCAAGGATTCCCTTGTGGTGACAGTGGCTGTTCTAGGTGAACTTCTGAGATCTTTCTCAACACAGTGATCCTATGACCCATGCAGGCCCAGTGTGCACATCTAGTAATACGAGGAGTCACAGCCAACCTTGGTCAAGTACATACTGTGAGACAAGGACTCTTTTGTTTTCTTTAAACTTCCTGCAGTCCCGTAAAGTAGGCACTGTCATTATCTCTATTGAATCTTCAAGGGCTTTAGTGTCTTTCTGAGATCACACACTGCCATGTGACAAAGTCTGGGGTTTCACCCAAGTGTGTGTAACTCAAGCTACACGTGTGGTCTCCTTTTTCTTGTTAACTCTCCAGGCCACCTGTTGGCAGACTGTTAGCCTAAAATGTCTTATGTGAGGTCCCTAGAAGAGCCAGATTCACAGAGACAGAAAATAGAATTGTGGCTGTCAGGGACTGAGGGTCGGAATGGGGAGTTAAGTGTCTATTGGGTGCAGTTCCAGTGTGGAAAGATGAAGACATTCTGGAGATGGGTGACAGCAGTGGCTGTACCACCGTGTGACTGTCCGTGATGCCCTGAGATGATATGTCAAAAATGGTTAAAATAAGCTAGGCATGGTGGTGCATGCCTATGATCCCAGTGACTCAGGAGGCTGAGGCAGGAAGATCACACGTTCAAAGCCAGCTTCAGCAACTTAGTAAGGCCCTGAGCAACTTAGTGAGACCCTGTCTCAAAATAAAATATAAAAAGGGCTGAGAATGTTGCTCAGTGGTTAAGGCCCCCTGGCACAAAAAAATAAAAAGTAGTTAAAATGGTAAAAACAAACTAAATTCAAGCCCTGAGCATAAGCGAAGAGGATGGAGCAGGTTATGAGTTGATCCTTGCAGGTGGCAGAGTATCTCCCTCCAATTATATCCACGTCGGAATCCCCTGAAATTGAGAATGCACTGCTGTCCATGGCAAAGGGAAATGAATGCAGCAGATGGTGTGAAGGGTGCTAATTAGCTCACCCGAAGGAAGCAGGGTATCCTGTGTCATCCAGGTGACCAGCGCAAAAGCAGGGGCCTTAGAAATGGAAGAGGAGGAGGTTGGAGTGATGCAGTGGGAGGATGTGACCCCTGTTCTGGCCACCGGCTGAAGGGTTCTAGCCAAATGAGACCTGTTCCAAGCCTCTTATCTCCATAAGTATGAGATAGTGCATTTGTGTCGTTTAAACCACTAAGATGTGGTAAGTGGCGACAGCAACAACAGGAAACCCATATACTTCCTGAGCAGGGACATTTGAAGCTCAGAGGTTCATGCCTCCAGTGTACCCAACACTGGAAAATCCCATTCCCAATGCTCCAGGTAGACTCTAGGGAAAGAAGGGCACTTTTATCCCATGGGACAGTAGATGAGTAACTGCACCTGCCCCTTACCATCCAGTCCTGAAATAAGAATCAAAATAGCAAGCGTTTAATGCTGCGTGCCAAGCGCTGCCCGAGGGGCTGAGGACCCTTGTTCTACACTAACATATCAACTCCTCATAATCACTTTGGGAGGTAGTTACTATATTACTTCATTTTACACATGAAGAAACTGAAGCCCAGAGAGGCTGAGTGTTATTCAAAGTCACACAGCCTGTAAATGGTGTAGCTGGGATGTGAAGCCAAGCTCCAGAATGTTTGCTTGCAGCTGCTACACTGGGAAAATAATGAGTTCTTCTTTCTATAGGACCCACTCTTTGAGGACAAGAAACTCTACTCTTAGGAGGAAATTGGGAGCTTTTTTTCCTGGAAGAGGGGTTCTTCCATATCCTGTTGGTTTCAGTTATTTATTTGAGGGTGGAGGGCGTGAGGTGTGGAACATTGCTGAGACTTTCAGAGTCAGAGCAATACCAGAAGTATTTTCAGAGACGCGCCCCAGCCTCCCCTGTGTCATTCCTCCTTGCTTCCCACCTCTTTCCCACCCATCCCCTGTAGATAATCGATGTCTTAAGTTTCTGAGTTGGCCTTCCTGTATTCTTTTGCACACATGAGTGAGATAACCGTGTGCTCTCTTATATCCATCGTCCTTATACAAGGGGTTGCACGCTGCAGATACTTCTTTGCATTTTGTGTTCCACTGAGCATGTTCATGGCTCAGATTCCTTCATCACACTGATGGGATGGAGGATCTGGATACAGAGCCCCCAGCACTCACACAGCAGTTCAAAACAATAGGAACTCACAGTCACAACCTTTTTCAACCACAAAACTGAGCTACCTGGGAGTGTGCCAAGGAGGTATGGCTTTCTGATGTTTCCAGCAGGCCACCCTGAGAAACTGAGGCTCAGCAGGGCTTTGAAGTCATTTATTCAATTGTACGCCAATTCAGCATGGAGTTAAGCCAAGACTCCAAGACTTTCTGTTATGTTTGGGTGCAGTCGGTAGCGCTTTATGGAAGTGGGTTTCCTAAGAAGTGGGTAGGGGTTGGATCTAAGTCAGCACTGAGGACCCTGGGCAGGCACGCTCCCAGGGACAAGGTGGGCAGAAGCCAGAGCCTTTGCCTGGTATAGGTGGGGGCTTGATTCTTGATTCATTGGCTCAGTCATTGATCCAGTTTTCCAGCCAGCCAGCATTCATTGAACAGCAGGTTGTGGCTTCTTGCAGAGAACCTGAGTGAACACTCCCCTTGAGCTCCTGTTTGGTGTCACATTATAGTGAGGGCCCTTTGCTGCTAGGGTGTCTGTGGAGGCAGGGGATGGTAAGACCCTCTTTCAGGGTCCCTTCCAGCCCTGGGATTTACTGACAGCTAGCATAGGGAGACGACCCTGTTTGTTGTTACCTCCATTTTCAAGCTTTATACTCACTTTGATGGAAGTATAAAGCCCAGGTCCAACACAACTTAAAGCTTTAAAAAAGAAAAAAAAGAAGAAGAAGAAAAAGCCTCAAACACTGAATCGCATCAAATCACTTCACTTCGTCCCGCATTCCGGCAGCCTTTCTAAATCAGCCTGCCTAATTAGCTTCTTCTCCTAACCCAAAATATGATTAAATCCGTATTAAAAATATCTTTGCAGAGTAGGATCAGACACACCTGAGCATTTTCTAAATTTAGCAAAAGAACAATAGGCTCTGGGTTACTTTAATTGGGTGCAGGATTGCTGCAGGAATACATTTTAATTTAGATTTCCAGAGTGTTTCTCAGTCTCCTGACTTTAAATTGCGTAGCAGAGGAAGGGGGAGCACAACGGGGCCCGTTCATAACTGCTGTCCCTCCCAACTTACCTTGGAGCTGAATGAACAATGTGCATCTGCTGGGGGGAGGGCAGACAGGCCAAGGTGTTCCTGTCCGGTCCTCTCAGCTCCCAGCACCGCTTAGACAGTAGTGAGACATGGGAAGGGAGAGGCACTTATGGGATCCCTGAAGCGTCTCCTAGTCACCCTGCTTGCCCTAGATGCCCCCCCCCCGCCCGCCCCAGTGATTCCCTCTGCTTTCCCGTGCTGTGGGAAGAGGCACTTGCTCAGAGGGAAGCAGAGGCTTTGGAACAAATACTGAAGAAAGGACCTGATTTCGATCAGGAGCTGTGCCTCCCAGGAGATCCGTCAGTTTCTTTCTGTAAGATGAAGCAGAGCCACTGTGTAGTACCACCAATGATAATGACATCCCCCAGGAGGTGCCTAGGTGGGCTTCTCGCAAAGGGCTTGCGTGTCTTCTCCAATTGTACCTGTCACCCTCCATCGAGGAGAAAGAAAGACTGGAGTCTCCTGTGGGAGTCACTTGGGTGCTGTGTGCCTGCTGCGCTCCCGAGAGAGCAGTGTCCAGAGAGGTGAGGGACTCAGCTGAGAACTGAGACGGTGGCCTGGCAGGCCAAGGACCAGAGGTGGGACAAGATGGCACAGTGGGGGTACGGAGGGTGGTGCAAGAATGCCTGGTTTCCCTCAGGGGTCTCAGCTTCCTGCTGGAATTATTACACCAGGTGCTTGCAGCTGATTTTCAATTTGCAAAGCAAAACAAATTTGCATTAATCAGAAAAATCCACAGGAAAGACTGTTTAGATTTTAATGCAGCTGCCAAAGCCGTTTGGATTCCAAGTTTGCAGGCGGCTCTATTAACCCTGATGCCATCACAGGCTTGTTACCTCTCCCTTGAAATAGTCACGTCTTCGCAGCAGAGATTTCCTCCCCTGTTGCAGGCTGCCTGGCCTTTTTCTTCCCAACCCTGGAAGGTGGGAATGGGAGGTGGGGCTACAGGGAACTGTCACATCCTACAATGACATTGTTCCCAGGAAGAGCTGTGTACCCAGCAGTATGAGGTTTATGTAGGGTTGCCCTAAGGTCCTGGGGCTAGGACCACCCCCCAGCCCCGGTGTCACTTGTGAGCTAGACTCAGCTCCTCCTCTGAGGACTGGCCCCCCACAGCAGCTGCTTCATTCCAGGCTGGCAGTGCCTGTATGTTTTGCTACCAGGGTGAGAACTTATCTTAACCTCAACTTGTGCAAATGCAGTTGGGGTGGTTGAAGTTGTCTCCAATTGCAGGGTACCTGCTGAAGCCCCCGGGGAGTGAGCTCAATAGCCCCCTTCATTGGTTGACTTTCATTACTGTTCCTCCTCCCTGGGGCAGAATAGTAGGCATGGACTGTATTTTGTGTACCTTATGTACAAGAGAGGAGGGACTTAGAGAGGGGTCTCTTGGAGGTCTTGATGAAGAGGAGCTGAGGCTCCCAGAGGTTGAGCTTTGCAGGGTGCAGGTGAGCCTTGTTCAGGGGCCTGTCCCCCTTCTAAAGCCGGTTGGGCCCTCTCGCTCTATGCCATTCATTAATTTAACAGGTATCTGTTGAACTCCTATGTGACAGGTATAATTCTGATCATTTGGTGATTTCACAGTGAGCACAATAGAACAAGCTCTCCACCCTCAGGGAGATTATACCCTAGTAGGGGTTGATAACCCAGAGATCTGTAAGTGAGAAAACATGTCAGGGGTACTAAGTGTTATGTAAAGAAAACTAGACCTAGCAGGTGGAGAGTGTCAGGCATGGTGGATTTTATTGTGTGGTGGGAAGGGAAGGCCCCCTTGAGAGGTGAGCAGCAATCTCTAGAAAGTGAAGCGGGAGGAACCTACCAGAGGGAGCAGAAGTGGAAGGAGGAGCTGGCCTGGGATGTCTGAGGACCATCAGGGAGGTGAGGTCAGAAAGAAGAGAAGGGCCAGGTCACATGGGGCCTTGGAGGCCACCGAATGTCACCAAAATAGTTTCTGACTTCTTTTCTGATGAGCTGTCACTGAGTCCAGTAGCGGTGGTATTGTTTATATCAGTGTCTTTGGTGCCCAGCTTCTAGTAAGAACTCAGTGACTGTTTGTTAGATGAAAGGAATAGAAAAAAGAAAGAAAGAAAAGAAAAGAAAGAAAGAAGGGAAGGAAGGGAGAGGGAGGGGAAGTAGGAAAAGGAAAAAGAAAAATGAATATAAGAAAAGCTCTGCTATTCACATTTCGTTCTGAAATGTTCATCCCAGTC
Organism: Aplodontia rufa; assembly: GCA_004027875.1. Classification (NCBI taxonomy): domain Eukaryota; kingdom Metazoa; phylum Chordata; class Mammalia; order Rodentia; family Aplodontiidae; genus Aplodontia; species Aplodontia rufa. The sequence goes on from PVKS010003489.1 coordinate 22,970, forward strand.
CTCTCTGTCTGCCCACTTGGGAGGGGGTGACCCTGCCCTTTTTCCTTTAATGGAGTCAGCAACACGGGACATTGACGATCAATCACATTCCCAACCCTGCACTTGATAACTCAGATAGAGGGGAGCATGCCCACTCAGGGAGGGGCTTCCAAAAGTGGATGATAAAGCAATAACCCTCCTGCAGCTGGGGTGGGAGCACCATGGTCCACAGCCAGGCCCTAGGGTGAGGACAGCCAGCAGGCTTCCAGTGTGGTAAGGAACCCTGCCCTGACCCCTCTGTCTGTGGGTCCTCTGCATCCCCACAGAGGGCTGCCCTCTCTGAGGCAGGGAGAGCCTTGGAAAGCTCTGACAGCAGGAAGCAGGAAGGGCCCTGCTGGCAGGCCCAGCTAAGAGCTCAGAAGGCCTGAGAGGAGAGGAGTGCTGTTTTAGCACTGGGAACAGTCCCAGCTCTAATTGAAGCACCATTGTCTTGTTCTTCTCTGCCTGTTGCTAGGTCTAACAGTAGACAAGAATAGCAGGAAACTTCTGGCCTGGGGAGCTCTATCTCCTGGTACCCAGAGCTGGTAACATGGGCAGAGAACCTGTGGGTATCTTCCAGAAACACTCCTTCGAACCTGGTCTGGTCCCTGCAGTGTCATTTATTGGCAATACCCAAAACTTTGGATTAGGAAGGAAGTCAGCCCTGGAGCCACTTTGAATCTGTGGGCTCCAAACTCTTGTTGTTTGCTTTTGTCTTCTCAAAAAAGAAAAAAGAAATCCAAGACAACCTGGCCAGCAGTTGAGAGCAGGGAAGATCATGCTGTGAGCTGGCCTGACAGAGCAGGCTCTGGAAGGATGTACACTGAGTCCTGGATCATGCTCTGACGTCCCCAGATGTGTGACTTTGGACATGTTGTTTAACTGCTTTGGGTCTCGGAGTCCTTAGCTGGAAAACAGGGAGACAATAGTTGTTTCTACTTCATGAAGGTATCATGAAGAGTAAGTGGGAAAACAGATAAAAAGCAATTAGCCTAACAGTCCGCCCATGGTAAGTACTCAGGGCTGTGGCTTCTGAATGAAGAAAACCAAAGGGATGAGGGAGAGATGCAGGCTTAGAAAAGAAAGGACAGAAGAGGAAGAGACCAGACGCCTTCCAGAGAGAACGTTTCCTAAAGCAGGCCAGAGCTCAAGAATTAGAGCAAACTGCCGTTCTGGACCACGCCGCTGACCCAGCACAGGCGCGCCACCGTCTGTGTCGACCAGATGATGAGCAAGAATTCAGAGGTGCTGCTCCTGTCCCTCCCCGCTTCCCCCCCGGAGTGCTGGGGGGTAAACAGCTTCCTGCAGTTCCGTCCCAGCCTGGCTGTGTGAGTCTGGGCAAGCCACTTCCCCACTCTGGCCTGCGGTTTCTCTTCTGAAAAATGAGAGGAGTGAATGGGAGGCCTCTCAGGTGCCCCCAGGGCTACCTAGTGCTCTCCCATGGGACAGGCACCTGTGAGGAAGCAAAGATGTCCAGCTCAAGTGACTCAAACGCCTAGATTTGAACCCCAGGCCGGCCAGTTCCCAGTTGGGTGACCTTGGCTATATTAATCACTGAGCCTCATGTGCCTTATTTTTAATGATAGGGTGGTCGTGAAGTTCAAATGACACAATATATACAAATAGCGATATAACGCACATAATAATTACTCAATAAATTTTAGCCACGACTACTCCTGTTTCTGCTACTGCTCCTCTTGTTATTGTTCTTAAGCACCATCACAGAGCTGGAGCAGTAGGACCCACCTAATATCCCCCCACCCAACTCAGTCGTGGGAGCTGTTATGCCATGGGAACCACACATGTGGAGATAAATCACCCCAAAATCAGTTGGTATAGACGTTAAGTAAAATTCACTGCACAGTTTCCCAGATACATCCTTAATGGCGTGCATAATTGTTTCAGAGCTGCACAATAATTAGGCATAAATGGTAAGCTAGGCATATAAATGAAAATAATTAGTATATGTAATAATTAGGCAAAGAAGGCATTTTTGTGATCAGTGGAGAGGAATCAGTGGAGAGGAGGGGGAATACTAGGGCTGGGGAAGAGGATAGGTTATGGGGAAAGATGCCCAATAAAATGTTTGAAAGTCCATCCTTTATCCAATATGGAGGGTTGGTCCCTTTTCCAAGTGACATCGGGGCCGGACACCGCTAGCCACTCTACCCCAGGTTCAGCACTAGGGTTGGACAATGCACTTAGGCCATGCACAAACACTGGTGGGAGAAGAAGGAGTCCACAAACTGCCCACGGGAGCATGTGTGTGCCAAGGCAGGAAGGGAGTCCTTCCTGTTAGCGGGTGCCTCACACCTTGCCTGGCACGTTGAAGACCCTCCACATGCTCCTGTCTGGTTAATGAGGAGGATGAATCGGATTGGCTGTAGGTGAGGTGCTGGCAAGTGAAAGCAGTGGGGAAATGGGAGAGCTGAAGGAAGAAGAGCCGCGGGGAGCGTGGCCAGCGTTCGGAGGGCTGTAGAACAGTGTGGCTAGGAGTGCAGGCTCCGGAGCTGGTCTGCTTGGGCTGAATCTCCTGTACCTCAGTTTCTATAAATTGGAAACAAGTAGATCGTGATGAGGACTAAATGAGTTAATATAGTTAATATATGTGAAGTACCTAGCCCAGTGCAGGGTACACAATAAATGCTAAATAAAGTCACATTTTAGCCATTATTGTGGCGTTTTCTTGCAAAACCTAATCATTGTTTCTCTGCAACTTAGCAGCATATGAAATGGGAGCTAGGGGGCTGGGGCAGAAGGCAGATGGAGGGAGCCTGTGGGAGAGGGAGCTTTGATGTCTCTCATTCATTCCTTCACTCAACATATGTTTAAATTTATCTTGTATCTAGTGTGCCAGGCCCTGTCCTAGGATCTAGGGATTCACTGGTGATGGAGACAGGCAAGGTGCTGCCTTCTTGGAACTTATGATATAGTGGGGGAGATAATTAATAAGCATAAATAAGATGTACATGGTGTGAGATGGTGGTGAGTGCTATGGAGAAAACTTTAGTGAAGGGAAATAAATACAGCCAAAAGCAGGGTGGGGAGGAGGACCAATTGGCCCAAGAAAGAGCTGAATGCTTGTGACTTTTTTTTTCCTTTAGATATCAGGGATTGAACAAAGGGACACTTTCCCACTGAGCCACATCCCCAGTCTCTTTTTTATTTTGAGACAGGATCTCTTTAAGTTGCTTAGGGCCTCACTAAGTTGCTGAGGTTGGCTTTGAACTTGTGATCCTCCTGCTTCAGCCTCATGTGTCACGGGGATTACAGGCATGCACCACCATGCCCAGCTAGTGATCTTTATACAACTCAAGTAAGCATGCGGATGCTTAGTGTGTGGCTTCTCCATATGAAGTTTTAAATCCCAGGCCAGCTGGAAGCTACCTTCTTCCCTCTGCCTACCTGGGTTTGCTTAGGGCAAGAGTTAGCCCACGTTTCCATTGTTTTACATATGGAAAAACAGATACGAAATGACCCAGACTGGGTCACATAACTAGGAATCAAGAGTTGAGCTGGGCACTGTGGCACATGCCTGTCTGTAATCCCAATGGCTGAAGATACTGAAGTGGGAGGATTGCAAGTTCAAAGCCAGCCTCAGTTCTTAGCAAGGTCCTGAGCAATTTAGCAAGACTGTCTCAAAATAAAAAATTAAAATGGGCTGGGGATGTGACTCAGTGGTTAAGCACCCCTGGGTTCAATCTTATTACAAAAAAAAAAAAAAAAAGATTTGGCCAGATTCCCTATTTAAGGTCAAGAGGACACATTTTTTAAATGATAATCACTAATTTTGGGGGAATGTTTATCAGTGAAAGACACTGGGCTAAGTATATTATTATGTTCTTTCCTCCTTTAAAGTAGGTGTTCCCATTCCATTTTACAGATGAAGAAGCTGAGGCCCAGGGACAGCATGACTTTCCATGGTCACACCATTAGCATCTAAATCTGCTGGTGTCTGTAGAACTTGCCCTGTTAACCACTACAACTGCTATTTATAAGACTCTGTGCTGCTTTCAAAGTTAAATGAGGAATTGGAGTGAGTAATGTGGTTAGTAGGAGCTCAGCGTCTGGGTTTCAATGCTGGCCCAGTGTTTACTAGCTGAGTGACCCTGAGCAAGGTGATGGTGACTTTTCACATCACTGCTCAGTGTCTGTCTGTCAGTGGGGATAGCAATGGAGCTGTGATGATTAAATGAACTAACCCTCGTCCAGGGGTTAGCACAGTGCCTGGTGCCCAGTGAGCACTGTATGTCTGCTGCTGTTATCAAGAAGTGCAGTCACGACTTCTGCGCCCAGCCCCTCCCTCAGTGCCCTCACCAGCTGGTCGGCTAGAGGGTGGCTGAGGACCAGTCCAGGAGGGAAAGCATGGCTCGACTGGGATTTCCGGGGCCAGGCTCCAGCCCTTCCTCTGGTGGACAGCTCCCCTATGCATTCCTCTGGCCCTCCCTCTCAACACCAGAACATGACTCAGCTGCCTAGATCAGAGATGACCTCATCCCCCAAAGACACTTGTCATCAGTGCCAGGGCAGAGACCCTGTTTGCCGCTGTTCTTGCTCAGCACATCTCATAGAACCTGACATGGCAAGCGTACCCACTCTGTGGTTGCCAAGGGCCCATGCAGCCCATGCCAGCAACAAGGGCATGGGCACTCCTGAGAGTGCGACTAGAGCTGGCCCGTGCCTTCCTTGTCCTGCCTGGTTCCCTGCCAGGCAGCTTACCACAGAGGTCAAGGGGGTGTTTAAGGTGAAGTCCAAAGCATCACAAGAACCTCTGATGGTGGCCCCTGGACATGTGAGATGACCAAGATGTGGAGACAAGAGCAGCAAAGGTCTTCACTGCAAGACACTTAGCCTGGCTCCCTGGGTCCCTGTCTCAGAAGTGTTCCCTTGCACAGTGGATATGCCTGCAGGGTATGGCTCCCCTGCCAGGGAGGAGACAGCAGTCAGAAAGGAGGATGCTCTTGTCCCTTTCAGGGTCAGAGCCACAAGCAGTGTGTTTTCCCCTCCAGGGAAATTAAAGAATCCGGTGTGAGGGTGCCTGGGTCTGGAGGGAAGACGGTTTAGGCTATAATTTCTTAAGTCCTTCATGTCCTGAAACAGCCCCGAGCTGCAACACCCCCAACATCTGCTGCCCAAACCAAGGTCATCCAGGGCCAACCTGGCCCTGGCCCTCCAGGCTGACAAAATCCTAGTGGGGAAGCACTTTCTCAGCACAAGGGGCTTTTGGCCACTCTGCTGGGATGGGTCTGCCGTGTCATACCTCCAGGTAAGTCCCTGAGCCAGAGCTCCCAGCCTGTGACATGACCTCTGCACACATGTTAACAGCCACAAAAGAAGAACTCCAGAGCCCAAAGTGTGGACTAGAAGTGATTTGGGAGGATCCGCGTAGGCCTGGCAGAACCTAGGTCTCCACCTCTCTTAGCCGAGTGTTCTGCAAGGTCCACTGTTCCCTCTAATTGCCTGTGCTCTCTGAGCATGGCATTTATTGCTTTATCGTAGCACTTAGTGCATACTATTGTAATTATTTGTTTACACATTCATAATCTTGCCTTCTAGCCTGTAGGCTCCCGGCAGGGAGGGGCTCCTGTTGTTCACCTCTGTTTCTGCAGCCTTGTGCTCTGTGCCTGGCACACGGGTGCTTGGAGAGTGTTTACCAAGTGGCCATGAGAGGCCCTGCAGACATGAGCCATCTGCTTACGAATGCTCCTATGCAAAGAGAAGCCAGATGAGGGTTGTGCTGTGGTCCTTGCCCATGGGCATGTTTTGATGGACAGCTCATGAATTCTTCTGTGACTTGAAATCTCATTCCATGTCGTCTGCCCAGGGGTCAGTGACCTCACTCCCTCTTCCCAACCCCTCTCCCTAGAGCACTGGAGCAGCACTTCTGCCTGCTGGGGTGTGGGGGGAGGGGGGAGTAAGGTAAGGAGGAATTATTTACCTAATAGCACTGAGGTCCCAAGTCACCAGGCCAGCAGCAATCTGCGCCTCCCTCATTGAGGAGCTCTTGAGCAGGGCCCTACTGGGTTTTTCATTGACACAGAAACATGTGCAGCCTCCTTAGCTGAGGGTTCAGAAATAAACTTCCAAGATGTTGCCAAGTGTTATATCGCCAGAAATTAGAACTCTGGAAATGCAAGTGAGGTCACACACACGCTCCCAGCAGCAGCCAGGTGAGATCCCTATCTAAAGAGCCGGGTTGGGTACAGTTGCAGATCAAGGTCCTGAGCCTTGGGAACCCCAGACGGGCAATGCCTAAAGTCACTTGGGAACAGAATGAAGGAAGAGTATGAGCCATCTCAGCCTTCCAGCCTCAGCCCTGCGCTGCACTATTAGGTGGTCGTGGCTGTGGGGGGCAGGAGGAGCAAGCGGGAAAGAACCTGTTTGGCATGTGCTGTATTTGATACTATGCAAGGCCACCATGTGCCCAGGATGCAGGTTGGTTCTGCCCTGAGGCACTGTGCCCACTGCACTCTATCACAGCTCAAGATGAGACCTGGTCCGGATGGTCAGAGAGTCAGGCAGAATGTCCCCTGATTCTTGGGATGGTTGAGCTGTGAGGGGCCTCAGAGACCCTAACTTCCAAACCTTCATCTTGTCTATCAGGCAGTCTGTGTGTGGTCATGCAGCTAATGAGGACAGAGCCAGGATAGGAACAGGCCTTGTGATCGGTGGGCCACATCTGAGGTCCTGAGTTATTCCCCAGGCAGGAGCCTTAAGGGCAGGGTCATTATCAAAACATTTATTGGATAGTTTATATTTTCATCTCATTGAATTCTTACAACTACCATATGGAACAGGGACTCCTCTTCTATACATGAAGAAGCTGTGACTCAGAGAGGTCAAATAACTTGCCTGAAGTTACACGACTCCTGCTACACAGACCTCAAATTCTATCTGACTTCAGAGCCAAAGAATGGCTTGCAAAGTCTCAGCGCGCTTCCTATAGGCCAGGCAGTATTCCATGCCCTTTCCTGTATTAATTTAATTAATCCACCTAACAACCTATGAGATCAGTGTTGCCATAATCCCCACTTACATGGAGGAAACTTAGGTACAGAGAAGTTAAGTATCTCCCCCAAACTCACGCAGCCAGTAAGGAGCAGAGCCAAGATTTGAACCTAGACTTTTCTGACTCAGAAGAACTCACTCTTACTACTGTAGTACACTTAGTAAGAATTTGTTGAATGAATGAATAAAAGCACAGGGATTTCAACAGTGCTCTTAGCATACAGCAGTCTGGTGGGTTGGAAAAATCCCTCTTCTCTAGACCACAGCCGTCTCTGCTCTCCTCACACAGGAACTAAATCCGCTTAGCCGTACTGGAACTGGCGGGAATCTCAATTGCACCTTGAGTTCAAGGCAGAGACTTAGAGCAGCTCCTCTTAATGTCCCCCTTCCTTTCCTCTTTCCAACACTGCCTGCTTATGAATTAAAGATGCTGCCTGTGGCACTGGGTTCATAACGGTGTCACCTCTTTCGTGTTCATCTTGGATAAATTAGGGCTGCCTGGAAGCACTCCTGGGGTTCAAGGCAACAAATATTTGGAGACAGCAACATCTCAGAGTGAGAAGAGAACCCCCATGGCCATGGCGGTAACTAAATCCCTCTTTAAATCATTGCTTATCCATCAGCCTTTCTGTTATCACCACTGCCGTAATGCCTCATATTTAGCCATTCACATGATCTACCCAGGCATCCTGAGCCCTGGACTATCCTGTTAATATTCCTAACAGCCCTGGGGAAGATGAGGCCAGGACACCTCTTTCAGCTCTAACACAGGGAGGGAATGTTAACTGTAAAAATAAACAAGGACTCTTCCTATCAAAGGCCTGAGAAATCAGGGAGTGGATGGTACTAAAAAGGAGAAATATCACCGGGAGCATTTTAGACACTTGTACACCGAATCTTTTACACTGCCATTAATTAGCTATGTAACCACAGGCAAGTCACTCACTGTCTCTGAGCCTCAGTAAAATGAGAAGTTAGGACCTAGGATGATTTCTGACTTAAGATGTAACAGATGAATGTGGTTAGGAGCCCTTAATTTAGAGACCGGAAATTGAATTCTAACTGTGCCATATACTTCTTGTATGGACCTGGATAACATTCTACATATGGCTATATCAAAGTTCAACTTCAAACTAGGGAAACAGAGGGAACTTAATGCAGAGACCAGGCAGCGGAGGAGTGAGAAGCCACATTTGGCGAGGGGAGAGCAACCAGAGATTAGCAGGTGGACCCTTCTCCTTGGCAGGAGGCTGTGATACAGGACCCCTCAGGTCACCATTTCCCAGGGAAACTTGGAGAAGCCACTGGTCTGAAGGCAGACACCACATACACAAAGAAGGATACACAGCATCCCCTGGCTGATGCAGGAAGGGGGTCGGGCACAGAACTTTCAGTGTCTTCATCTGTAATGGGGAAGGTGACTGCCTGCCCTGTCATGTCCATCTGAGCGTCACCTGGGTTGATGACACTTACTGATCATTAGGCTCCTCTGGTTCTCGCCTTGGCGCTGACGAGCTGTGTGGGAAGGTGAGCCTGGGAAAGGTCTCCACTCGTTCACAGCCAGTGCATGCCACTATCAGGTGCTGTGCTGGGCCTGAGGGGTGCAGAGATGTGCAGAGCGCAATCCAGGCACACGCTGCAGACTGGCAATTTTTGCAGTTAAATGGATGTAAAAATAATTTCAAAATGATTCACAAAATTAAGAATTTCATTCAAAGAGATCCAGACTAGAGCTCTTTCCCCCAACCTCCCTGCTCATCCCTCTCCCTGTTCCCCTTCTCATAGTCAACACTGATCTTGGCTCTGGCTTAATGATCTCTGAGCATCAAGGGCACCTTTGAGCTGTTTGCATATCCTCTGTCTTCTAGGCACTGGTCATTCTGTTTTACCCTCTGTTCTGTGCCCTCCCCAGCCCACCCTGTGCCCTGGGGTGGCATCCCCAGCATTTCCTTCCCACCTCAGCCAGTGGAAGGCACTGGCAGGAGCACTGAGGCAGGAAGAGAGAGGCCAGGCCTCTTTCTCTCACTTCTCTGTGCTCTGGGCCTCACTCTGTGGTCAGTGCTCCTGCCAGGCAGCCCCTCAGCTCCAGTTCCAGCTCTCCCCAGTCCCTCCTCCATTTCTTCAGACCTGGGGATGGTCACAGCTCCCTGCCATTGCTCCTACCTGGGGGTCTCAGCATCCCTCCTTGGCCCCTGAATCGTACTCCCACCGCTGTAAATGGTCCTCCCAACACAGTCTTTGTGTCACCAGATGGGGCTGGCAAATCCCTGGCCCTCACCCCAGCTCCGCAAAAGAGGAAGCTGCTTGAGGCAGGTGCTGTGCTTAGCAGAGGGGGGTGAGGACCTTCATGCTTTAGGTGGGTAAAGCAAAATCCACTGTGCTGTAACCTTGAGTGATTACTCAACACCTCTGAGCTTCTTTCCTTAATTTGTTTGTAGCATTAACAGTAAGAATAACAGATAATATCAAGATGATAAGGATGAGAATCTCTACTTTGTGGGTCATTATAAAGGTTGAACAAGAAATAAATGACATACAACTGTGAGGCTCACCTGGCACAGGCGGGCATGTGGTAGGTGCTTTTGTGTTAGTGCTGCCTTCCAGGCAGGCCCCTGTCTTTTCGCTGGAATCCCATGCTGGGTATGCCGTGGGACACCCCACAGCATGCAGGGCCTGGGAGCCGGAGGAGCTGAATAGGAAGAACCCTCTCAAAGTCTCCCTCCTGGGGCCAGGAGAAGGATTGAGTCAAAGTTAGGTGTAATATGGACAAGTGTCCTATCTCAGACCCCAAGAGGAACCCCCGGGTTGGAGGCCAAAGCAGCCCCTTCATGGGCACCAAAGTGGAATGGGTTTGCTTGGAGGTGTCAGGGCACACACAGAGCTTGACTGGGAGTGGCAGAGGACATGGTGGGTGAGAGAGGACTAAAGAAGTAGGAGCTGGAGAGGCTTCAGCCGGGCAGAATGCGCCAGCCCTGAGCAGGACCCATGGGGCTCTGCTGCCCCTCCAGCTTACACTTGGCCTGGGGCGTTCGGCAACAAGAGACTGTTTCAGAAACAGGGAGGGAAAAGAAGGGAGCACCCAGCACTGGGAGGCTCGGGCACTGCCGAGCAAGCTGGTACTGGAATTATTTGCAGTCCATATGCCAATTTGCTTTGTCATTGCCGGGCTATTTTTAGAAGCCTCTGGCGTATCTAGGAAACCAGAATCTGTTGACTGTTTCTTTGGTGCGGGGAGTGTGATTATTTCCCAGAGATGCTGAAGGAATGTGTGAGGTCGGGCAGTGGGAAGAAGACCTTTCATGCCCCGGGTCGGGACAGTGTGTGGACAGTGTCCCTGTAGCCACATGCCCTGGCCTCCCAGCAGGTCTGTTTCTGCCCTGATGGCTGAGTCGCAGTCTCTATTTTGGCAGACAGTGGAGGGTTCAGTGGGGTCCCTCCCTGCCTTCTGGGTCTCTGGGGCCCAGGTGTGTGTTTGTTGAGTGGCCTCTGGGCAAAGCTATTCTGGCTCCCTGTTCCTAAGGAAAAGTGGGAAAGAGGAGAAGAAAATGGTGTAGCAACAACTCAGGCTCCTAAAGGGAGCCTTGAAATACTCCCCGTCATCCCTCATCCACGCTGGCTCCTTCAAAGGACGTGTCACTTGTTCCTGCACTGCCTAGAGCACAGAGAAATGGGTGGCACCTGTTTCAAACCAATTCAAGTCCTGACAATCCAAAGATGCCATCGCAGAAGGGGGACCATGCCAGATTTGGCAGGGTTAGTCCTTTGGTGAGACCAATCCTGAGACAACTCCAGCATGGGTCTGACTAAAGCAGCACATTTAATTAGGAGATTTTATTTTATAACGTTGTAGATTTGCCCAACCTGCTTCAGAGACATTGTCCAATCTGGAGTAGGGCTGCTTTGGTATTTAGGATAAAATCCAAACTCTTTCCCCCTGGCCTTCCAGGCCTTATCTGATGAGACCGCCTCTCCTAACCCATCTCATACCATGTCCCTGTATCTCCAGGCCCCGAGCCCCTCTGGCCTGGTTTCTAGTCCTTGGACCTGACGGTCTCATGCTGCCTCAGGACCTCTGCTATTGCGTTTCCTTCCCCCAGACCTTCACAGGCTGCCTTTTGTTATCATCCAGCCTCAGTCAGTGTCACCTGAGCACCACGTCTAGTTGCTGTTGTCCACTCAGCCTCTGTTCGGTTCCGTTACTCCCGTTTACTTTACGCATAGCACCCACTGTTACCTATGTTTATTTCTTCATTTATTTGTTTTTGTTTTTTTTTTCTAAAGAGAGAGGGACAGTGAGAGAGACAGAGAAAGAGAGAAACAACTTTATTTAGGTTTTCACCTGGCTTTAGTTGCTCCAACACTTAGTTGTGTACGTGGTGCTGGGGTTTGAACCCGGGTCCTCGTGCTTGCCAGGCAAGCACCGAAACCGCTGAGCCACCGCTCCAGCCCCTTCTTCATTTATTTGTATTCTTGTCTGCTGTCTGCTTCTCAGTGCCAGGAGTGTGATTATTCCCAGAGGTGCGGAAGGGAACTTTGAGGTTGAGGATTCTGTCTTGTTTACTGCTACATCCTCAGCATCTAGAATAGTTCCTGGCACTGATATTGCCTAGGAATAAAGTTTTCTTGATCAACTGGTGAAAATAAAAGATCCACGAGAACCAGGAACCTTATGTAGCAGGTTTACTAACATATTCCCATGCCTGGCACATAGTGGGTGCTCTAGAAATTACTCCGAAGAATTAGTGAGAAGGCCTTGTAGTCGGATAATCCTTTGGGCTGTGGCTCAGGAGCTAAGGCAGCCCAGGAACATGTATGTTTGTGCATCTTCACCTCTTCTCCCGTCCTCTGGACAGCTCCCCTCTTCCCCTTGCTCAGTTGTCTCTCCCCCACCATGCCTCCTTCTACACACACAGACACTTAAAATGCAAAAATCACTTTGAGCAGCAAAATCTTGGGGTCTAACCCATACCCAGGGAAATTTTATGACTCAGAGCAACCTGCTCCGCCGTCTCTAGCTGAACTTCCCAGTTCAGCATTCCTTGCCTCCAGCCTTGGAAGCTATTTTCCATTAGTTCCTTTGAGCAAAAAAAGGAAATTACATTGTTTTTGATGTTGTATTTTTTTTAATCTAGGTCCCGTCCAGACCTTCAGCTTCACATAAAAACTACTTTTAACCACCTCTATACTGATCTCAGTGGCAACTTCCCCCTGCCCTTCCCCAAATTCCCCTGTGCCCCCAAAGTGTGGGATACCATCATCCCAGTGTTCACCATATGCCTGTCACTCCCGGTAAGGCCCTGAGCTGGCTAGCAGTGGGGACCTTTTTTTTATTCTCTGTCTCTCCAGCGCTTAGCACAGTGCCTGAGTCCCCAAGAGGTGTTGGAGAAATGCTCTTCTCTGCCAAGAAGCCCCATTCCTGTAATTCAGTTTTTGACATCGTTTAAAACTGTTTTCCTCAGAGTTTCCAAGTCCCTTCCCAAATGTGCTGCTGCACTCACCCAAATGACAGTTTGCTCAGGTCTCCCTTTTTTAGGCCTCATTGTCTTCTCAAATGATGGCTGGCATCAACATTAACAACTGTACAGCACTTTCCACTTTACAAAATGGTTTTCTTGTGCATGATCATTTCACTACATCTGAGCCACTTAATAGATCCTCTGGCCTCCGGTCAGACTTGAGTTTCTCAGCAAACATTTACTGGGCACTTGCTAGGTGCTGTGACTGAATTTGGGCATTTTTATGTTGTCGTTTTCTAGAGGACTTATTGTTCAAATTCTGCCAGATATGGAGAGTAAGATACTGGCACAAAAACAAGAAGGCAAATCCCAAGGGCCGATATTACCAGTGCCTCAGACTACCACCCCAGATTCAAGGCCTATTCTTGTTCTGGACAGGACTTCTCGTATGCCTGCTGAGATTTGCCCAAATTCAAATGCTCCTGCAGAAGCAGGAAGCCCTCTGTACTGTGACTTGCCAAGGGGAAAGGAAGGATGGTGTAATGTTCTAAGCAGTGGTCTGGGGTGGAGACCTCAGACCCAGTCCTAGGATTGCACAGGGCTGCCTTCTCCAACTCAGCTCCCGTTCTTCAGGATGAAGATATTTCTGCATATCTTGTCCTTTCCCAAGGTCTCAGTTTCGAATCACTAACAATAGTGAGCATTTGCTGAGCACTTACGAGGTGCTAGCATTCCCCATACTTGTAGTCCAATCCTCGGAATGCAATCATTGCCATATCTTTAGGAGTGGGGACTTCTTCATAGATGAGCAGGAAGTCTGAAAATAAAGGCAGTGTTCCTCCTACATTTCCAAACCATATGCTTTTTTATTTCTTTTTCTTGCCTTATTGCACTAACCGGATGTTCAGTACAATGTTGAATGAAATGGAGAAGATAAATGATGCCTTTTCTCTGCGTGAGCAAGTTTACTGATAGTTGTTGGTGTTTTGTTTGTTGTTGTTTTTTAGTCAAGTGAATATCCGATTTTCATTACAAGCTTTTTATATACATCTGGAGATCAGCCTATGGCCTTCCATTTTTGGTCTATTGAATTACATTGAACGATTTGTATAGAACTGGTATTATTTCTTTCCTAAATGTTTGGTAGACTATATTAGCAAAGCCATCTTTACCTGTAGTTTTATTCATGGGAAGGTTTTCAAGAAGCAATGCAATTTATTTCACAGATATAAGGTTATTTCATTATCTGTTTCTTCTTGAGTGAGTTTTGGTGGTTTGGTGTGTGATGTTGTTCGAGGAAATTTTCCATTTCATTATAATTTTCATAAATGTATTGGCATGTAGTTGTTTTTAATATTCTTTTATATTTTTGAAGTGTATAAAAGCTATAGTGAAGTTCAATCTCTCAGGTCTGATATTGGTGATTTTGCTTTTTTCTTCTTGATCAGTCTTCAGTTGATCAAATTTTCAGTTTTATTCACCTTTTTAATGAAAGAGCTTTTGTTTTCATTGAATTTTCCTTTGCTTTTCTATTTTCTGTTTCATTTATCTTTAGTATTTTTTCCCTTCTGTTTACTTTGGTTTTAATTCCCTTTTCTTAGTTTCTGAAGGTAGAAGCTTAAATCATTGAGACTTTTCTTCTTGGAGCCTAACATAAATATTTAATGCTATAAATTTCTCTCTATGTACTGTATTAGCTACTACATACAACCAAGTTTTGCATGTTGTGTTTTTTTTTCAGTTCAAAGTATTTTTTTCAAATTTCCCTTGAGCTTTTTTTTTCTGTAACTTGTGAGTTATTTACAAATGCATCAATCAAACTCCTAATAATTGAGGACTTTCCAAATATCTTTTTGCTTTTTATTTCTAATTAATTCGATTATGGTCAAAAACTTTATATGGTTTTTGTTTTATTAAATAAATTACTGGTTTTATGGCCTAGAACATGATCTATCTTGGTCTGTGATTTATATGCCCCTAAAGAAAATGAGAACTGTTCTATTGTTGAGTAGAGAGTTACAATTACAGTTAAGTCAAGATGGTTACTGGGATTGTTTGGGTCTTTTACTGCTCTTCTGCTGATTTTCAGACATTTTCTGTCAGTTTCTAAGAGAAGAATGTTTGCAATTATATTTGTAGTTTTGTCTATTCTTTCATTTGTATTAGTTTGCGCTTAGTGTTTTGAAGCTCTATTAGTAGGTGCATATATATTTAGGGCTATTATATCTTTTTGATAAATTAACCTTTTTAATCACTATTAAATATCCCTCTTCATCCCTGGTAATATTCCTGGTTCCAAAGTCTATTTTGTCTGATATAATCACTCTTAATTTTATTCTGATCAGTGTTTTGTTGGCATATTTTTCCCATCCTTCTTTTTTTTATTTATAAGGACCTGTGTCTTCATTTTTAAAGGATATTTCATATAGACAACATATTGTTAGGTCTTGGTTTTAAAAAAATCTAATATGACAATCTCTGCTTTTTTAATTAAAAATTTAGATCATTTATACTTAATGCAGTTTTGATATGGTTGCTTTTAGGTTTACTATCTTGCTATCTACTTTCTGACTCTCCCATATGTACTTCATTCCTGTTTTCTTCTTTGTCTTCTTTGTATTGAATATTCTTACTATTCTTTCTTATCTCTATTGCTGACTTCAATAGCTGTATCTCTTTGGTTTTTTTGTTTGTTTTTAGTGGTGGTTCTGTAAGTTTATAAAATACATACATACTAACATTAAAATATGCCTTCAAATAATAATATACAACTTTGTATATAATATAAAAGTCTTAAAATTATATATCCTACCTTCTACCTCAAATTTAGTTGTAGTACATTTTACTTCAATTATATGTTTTAAATTCCACCATATGGTAAAAAATGTGGCTC
Organism: Aplodontia rufa; assembly: GCA_004027875.1. NCBI lineage: Eukaryota > Metazoa > Chordata > Mammalia > Rodentia > Aplodontiidae > Aplodontia > Aplodontia rufa. Next base: position 38,345 of record PVKS010003489.1, read on the forward strand.
TAAATAGCTAACACTTTTAAGATATTTAAAAACTGAGTAAAAAATTCATTTTAGTTTACCCATATATCTACTGTTCCCCATATTGTTCATTTCTTTGTACACATCCAAATTTTCATCTAACATGATTTTAATTTTTTATGAAGAATATCCTTTCACCTTTCTTATTGGTGGATCTGGTAACAAATTATCTCAACTTTAATCTGAAAAAGTATTTATCCTGTTTTCATTTTTGAATGCTATTTTTGCTGGATATAGAATTCTAGGTTGAAAGCTTTTCCTTTCAGAGCTTAAAGCTGCTATTGTCAGCTGGTTTGCATAATTTATCACAGCAGTCTGTCACCTTGCCTTTGTTCCTTTATATAGAATGCCCTTTTTCTGTTGACTGCCTTATCACCAGCTTTTAACAATTTGGTTACAATGTGCCTTGATCTGGTTTGCTTGTGTTTACCCTATTGAGAGTTTAATGAGCTTCTTGAATCAATGAGTTTAAGATTTTACTAATTCTGATCACTTTTTACTCTTTTTTTCAAATATTTCTTCCTGTGTCCCCTTCTTTTTGAGGATTCCAATTACATATATGTTAGAACACTTCATGTTGCCCTATAGGTCATGATGCTATGTTCTTTTTTTTATTTTTCAATCTTCTCTTGTTGCTTTATTTTGGATATTTTCTATCTACATTTCTTCACATTCACTGATCTTTTATTCTGATGTGTCTGATCCACCATTAATCTCATTTGTAAATTTTTTCTTTTTAGTTACTATTTTTTTTTCATTTCTGGAAGTTTTATTTGGGTCATTTTCCTAACTTCTGTTTCTGTCGTCATCATGTTCATGTTTTTCTTTATATTCTTGAGCATATATTATGTTTGCTATGGTAGTTTCAACATTCTTGTATACTAATTCTGCCATCTCTGTCATTCCTGGGTGGTTTTCTGTGCACTGATTTTTCTCCTGCTTATTCGATGCTGAATTTTTATTTCCTTTTTTTAATATGTATTTATTTATTTTAGGTACCAGGGATTGAATCCAGGGGTGCTTAACCACTGCGCCATATCCTCAGCCCTTTCCATTTAGAGATGGAGTCTCACTAAGTTGCTTAGGACCTCACTAAGTTGTTGAGGCTGGCTTTTAACTGGCGATCCTCCTGCCTCAACAGAGCCGCTGGGATTACAGGTGTGCACCACTGTGCCCAACTTCTTTTTCTTCTATTCTTGATAAGAGTGTTAGGCTTTGTTCTGGCACGTGGTTCATTGGGATCAGTTTAATCCTTTCAAAGTGTGAGAGTCTGGAGCCACCTTTCGTTTAGGGTTAATCTAGCCCTCTGACAAGGTGACCCACTCTCTGAGCTCTACCTGACGCTTTCAAAACTTATGCATTTTGTCCACTCTGGCTCATGGGAACTTGAATTTCTCGATCCTACTCTGGAAATGCTGAGGCCTATTGCTTTGCAGTGGCTCCTTCTCCAGCCTCATGGACTTTCATTACTGTGTGTGTGAATCAGTGTTTAGCCAAAGATGTAAGGAGATTGCACATCTTAAGAGCTTTTTCTGGTATTCTTCCCTGAACATTTGAGCTGCCTCAGTGTTCTTGGCTGAGACCCTAAGGATTACAGGGTCTATTTGAGTTCCCCTTCTCTGTACTGAGCCTGGAAATTAGATTGAGGCAATAGAATGGGGAAGTTGTAGGGGCTTCTCCTTGTTTGATTCCCCTCTCAGGATCACAGTTCTATCCTGTGTGTTATCCAATGTTTGAAAATATTTAATATATTTTATATGATTTTCTAGTTATTCAAAGACAGAGAGGTAGATACAATCCATGCCACTCTATCATGGAAGTATGTACTTTCATTACTTATTTTAAATCCTTGTTTTAAAGGTGAAGTAAGTAAGTGCAGAGATTAAACAAATTTGCCCAACAGAATGTTATTCTTAAATAGCAGAGTTCCCATTTGAACCTTCACCAAACTCTTGGCTCCTTAAGGTCACAGTCTTGCCAGTCTTGTTCATTGCTATTTCCTAGGCACCTAGCACAGCACCTGGCACTTGGAGTTGATACTCAGTAAATGTTGAATGAGTGACCAATCTCAGACTGAGTTCTTCCCAGGAAGGAGAGAGGAGGTACTCAGTCTTTTGATCCTACACCCAGGTTGTATTCAGGTTAATAGGATCCCATCTGAATAGTCCATGCTGATTAGCAAGTCCCAGGGGCTCCAGGTCCCAGCAGACACTTCTTTCCCTAGTTCTCCTTGCACCTTGCAGACACCCTTGTGTGTAAGCAGCAGCTGGTGCTTTCTAATACCAAATCTGCTATCTGGCTCTCACATTGAAACATATCATTTCAATCATGTACTTTCAAGCCAGGAAACCAATTTGCATTACAAAAGTTAAATTCCTTTCCCTGGCGACAGGCATGCAGAACACTTGGCTTCCTTTTCACTTTTGTCCAGGTGGAGGTTTTGTATGAGGAGGAGACTATCTTGGCCTGAGTCAGGGCTCCTTGGAAAAAGGGTCATCTGGCACGGCATACTCTCCAACCTCCCGTCCAGCCTGACATTCTGTGGATGGTGGAGGAAAGGGAGCCAGAATTCTCTCCCAGTGGCCCCTTATCCAGAACCACAGGTCTGTTTCAGATGATGCCAGAACAATTGATTGAGAATTATATGCCCATTTCCACATCTGCATAATTTTGCATATTTATTTAATGGTGAAATGAACTCATTTGGAGTCTCTCATTGCTTCTCTTTCCCTTCTGCTTTTGACATATCGTTTAGGTCTGGCTCAGCCTGGAATAATGACCAGCTCTGGTCTCTTGTTCCTGCAGGGGAGTTGGGTCAACACAGGAGGCCTCCAAAGTTATCCTGGTCCAGTCTCCACCTCCTTGCTGCCCAGCCCACGGCCTGTGGCCTGGGCAATGACTTGGGCAGCTGGATGGTGTTGGAGGAAGTGGAGAGGGTGGGTGAAGGGTACTTGTCAGGAGATTTTAAGTGGACAGGTCGTTGGGCTGCCCTGCGTTTGAGTGTGTCCCTGGGGAACAAGCTGCTGTCACTGTGGGTAATTGGATTCCTGCTCCCCAGCAGGACAGGCACTGGTAACCTTTAGGATTAATTACTCCAGTCGACCTCCGACCTCCGTCTCCTGCTCTGGCTGGCTGTCTTCCCCACTCTTGATCAGAAAGCCCTGGGGGCTCAGTGTCAGGCGTTGTGTATTGGGACAGGAGCAAGCCAGAGACTTCTGGGTCTGAGCTTGGAGAAACAATCTGCATGTTCTTGGGGAGCACCTGGGGTGCTGTGCTTCACTTTTCAAGGCCCAATCCACACCACAAACCTTGACCAGGTGGAGTTAAAGGGACTCTTCAGCTGCTGGCAGTGTGAAGTCAGTGACCATTCCAAAGAGGAATTCCAAGCAGTCAGACTCCTCTCCCTCAGGTGCTCAGAGGGTGGCAGTGGCTCTTCTCCACCTGGGGATATAAATAGTTTGGGAGTTTCTTACAAGAAAATGTTCCATCTGTGGCTCCCAGGCCACTGAACATCCATTCCTACAACGTTTGTTCCCCAGAACATGGAACATGAGTAGGGAGATGGGGAGCCACTGGGATGGCACCGTTGTTGACCGCAGAGCATCATGAGCAGGTGAAACAGGCATGGCCGGCATCCACTGAGCACTTACCTCAAGCAGACACTTGGCTGACTTCGTTTAGTTTTCATGGCAGTCCTCTGAGGGCTGTGTTGTTATGATCCCTGTGTCCTAAAGGAGGAAACAGGCTGGGAGATGTTAGTAGCAGGGAGAACACAGCTGCTCGCTGGCAGGGCCTCCAAAGCATAGAGTGTCTGAAACCAGAGTCAGGCAGGCTTCATTGACTCTTGTCCTTGGAGGTATTGACAATGGAAACAAGAGAGGCAGTGACTGTGGTGACTTCAGGTTCTGTCATCTTTGGTTTATCTTGGCACAGAAAACAATTAGTCCCCTGTGTATCTTTCATATGAATCAGGCAACCTTAAAGGGCCTTTTGCTATATCTCCCATCTCATGCTGATCAATAATCCATTGATCATCAAATAGTTATTAACACCTACTAAATGTCCCTCTGTCTCTGTGCCCTGGTCGTATTGGGAGGAGGGCCATCACTGTGTCCCATTAACCTGGTCCTCCTACACCAACTTGATTCCACAGGAGGACCCCCAGCGGTGTGTCCCGATGAGACTTTCTTGGGAAGCCTGATTGGCCACTCATTTGTTTCCCTAGTCACCTCCCCACCCCCCAGATGACAATGGGTGTTGCCATGACAACATAATGGGAAGCAATCACACCTATTGTGGGGCAGGAATGTTGACTAGCATGAAAGACCAAGTGTGGAGCTGGAAAGAAGATGAGCGAAGCATAGACCTTCTTGTGCCCAGGGAGAAAGGAAGCTAATTCAGAATGTAGGAGCTTGCCTTCTGAATTTTAAATTCCTCACTGATGCCTGTGGAAATCTTATTCCTTATCAGCTCACATTATTCTCCTACTGTCAAAAAAAAAAAAAAAAAAAAAAAGACACCAGACCAGGGGTTTAGACTCATTTTAATGCAAAACTTAGCCTCAGATGAGAAACTCCTGTTGCTCCAGTTTTCATTTCTTTCTCATCTTTTCGCCTTCCTCTCCTTGTGCCCCCGCCCAGGGGAACATCTCACCAACAGCAGGCCCTTCAAACAGTTGGTACAGGCAATGGGTGGCATTTCTTCTAGAAGAGGTCTGATTTCTTCACTTCTGAGCAAAAACAAGTGTTGAATTAAGTCAAGGAAAGATACAAAACAAATGAATTCATGGTTAAAGTAGAAAATCACTGGCACATGGGGAAGAATGAAGTCAGGTGGATGAGTGGACCGTGGGCTTCAGGAAGCAGGAGGGAGCAGCACCGAGCAGGGGTGCCCCGAGACTACACCTACAATTTTGGTTCTGCTACCACCATTAGCATGGTTAAGTATAACAGACTCCCAGGTTCTGTTCGTGGCTCTGCCACCTGCTAGCTTACCAGTATAAATTTGGGCAGATTCACTAATATTTATTTGTCTTAGTTTATATTGGAGGAGGATTCAGCGAGCTAATTTGGAACAGTCTACCAGTGTTGGATGTTATTTTTAACTATGCTGCTGAGCAAATTATTTTACCTCTCTGAGCCTTTATTTACTCACTAGTAAAATGGGAATTATATTTACCTCACATGCACATACCTGTGCAGATTAAATTAGCTAATGTGTGGAAATGTGGCTAGCTGCTTTACAGATATAAATGAATGCTAAATAATTGTCGATCAAAAAACAGTCAACCAACCATTTTTCTGTTTCCTCCTACACAAACATATACCTTTAAACCACTGCTGATAGGCAATTCATTATCTAGTTCTGGATTATCAAATTCCTACCACAAGGAATTTCAGGATGGCCTAGGGAGGAAGAGCAAGGCACATAGGACGTTCTGTCTGCATTGTGAGGTGCAGAAAACCCTGCACTGTGAACAGCCCTGGGTCCATCAGAGCCACTCTACAAACATTAATAAAACAAATGGATAAGGAATTTTGAGATAATGAAATGTGAAGACAAGCAGTGTATTCTGGAGCCATGACAGAGTCTGAATCCAGTGCCTCCTAGAATGCTTAAAAGGGCCAGTACAGGAGCTGGGATTTAAGCAGGCTTTTAAAGGACAGAAAAAATACCTGCAAGCTGCTGCTCTTTATCAGGACTCTGCTTCCTGGCAGTCTCCAGAGGTCTGGGACCCACAGCTCTCCCTCCCAGCCAGGCCCATCCTAAGCTAAGCCTCCTTAGGTGCCAATTGCCCTTACCAGGCCCTCAGCATATGTGCACCCAGGAGGAATACAAAGGATGTAATTATATAGTGATCTATTGCTGCATAGCAAGGTACCTTCAAACTTGGCTACTTAAAACAGCAAACAACTATAATCCCAAAGATTCTGAGTGTCAGGAGTGCAGCTAGGGCTTTTTTCAGTTCCTATGGCTCAAGAACTCCCATGTGCCTACAGTTAAAATGTCAGCCATCTAACCGCTTGACTCACAAGGCTGTTGGCTGGTCTCAGCCTTTCACCACGTGGCCGCCTCCTACATGGCAGCAGGTGATGCCAGGGCAATTGATCCAGGACACAGAGAAAGTCCCCTCTGCCCCAGGATGGATGCTGCAGTCTTTGTATAATCTCCGAGGTAAGACCCCAGCCCTTCTGCTGTACTCTGGTAGTTAGAAGCAGTCAGTGGTTAACAAGTCCAGCCCACACACTAGGGCAATATGTGAGATGTCAATATCAGCAGATCACAGCACCCTGGACTGAGTCCTTTTGCTATTTTGCACATGTACAAAGAAAATATTGTCTCCTAAGTCTTCTGAAGACAACACTGGAGACTCCCTGAGCGCCCCCCAGTAGCCAGTCTGCTGTCTCATGGAGATCAGATCATCAATCTTTATTGAGCACTTGTGCCCTATGAAGTATGGAAGGTGCCGCAATAGGCAGCTACACACAAGGGAGCAGGAGTCCATCATGGGGGAGGGGAGAGAGGGAAGGAGATAAGAGATGCCATCCATTGAGTGAGCTCTAAACTGAAGGACAAGGGGACATTAGCCAGCAGCGGGGGTGGGTGTTTCAGTCGGTCAGGACAGGGAATGCAGGAGTTCAGAGGGAAGAAAGGCATCATGTTTGGGGGACAGCAAAGCCTGCAGGCTGATGCAATATGGGAGAGGCAGGGAAGGTGGGCTTAGGAAGCCCAGCTGCCCAGAGGGAACCAGGCAGCTGATTCTGTAGTTTCCTTTGTATTCATCTTTTTTTTTTTTTCAGGGCTGAGGACCGAACTCGGGTCCTTGCGTGTGCTAGGCAAGCGCTCTGCCACTGAGCTAAATCCCCAACCCCGCTTTGCATTCATCTTGATGGCCCCAGTCGCCTTGGATTCAGGAGAGGGTGCCCTGTGCACTGGTAGATGTAGAATCAGGAAGGAATGAAACAACACAACCTGATCCCCTAACCCCAAATGCTGGGATTAAGGGAATGTTTCTGAGCTCAAAGTAGAAAGGAGAAGCAAGGTATAAGAAGCAGTGTTCCCCCCCCCCCAAACAAACTAAGAGAAGGAGTCCTAAGAGAAGGAGAGTGAGAAAGAGGAGGAGGAAGGAGGGGGAGAAAGAGAAAACAAAGCAGTGTCCTGAGAGAGAACCAGGTCAAGGTTCAGGCAACATTCAAAAACCAACTTCATGGGAATGGTGTGGTGGCACATGCCTATGTTCCCAGCAACTTGGGAGGCTGAGGCAGGATGATTTCAAGTTCAAGGCCATCCTCAGCAACTTAGTGAGGCCGTAAACAACTTAGACCCTGTCTCAAAATAAAAAAGGGCTGGGGATGAGGATCAGTGTTTAGGTGTCCCTGGGTTCAATTCCTGGTACCAAGAGAAAAAAACAAAACAAAACTAAAACACTAAAAATCACCTCATGGGCTCATAAAGGTGTAGCTCAGTGGTAGAACACTTGCCTGGCATGTGTGAGGCCCTGAATTTGATCCTGGCACTGAAACAAACAACAACAACAAAAAAAAATCCCCCACAAAAACAAAAACAAAAAACCCCCACTGGTTTGGATTGATAAGACAGGAGTTCTGTTTTTAAATAACAGTGATATGCTACGTGTAACCTGCCAAAAGTAAATGTCCAAGTGCCAAATAATTGAATGGCAGGAAACCTGAGAGGATGAAAGAATGGGCCAGTGCAACCAGGCAAGATGTGCCGTTTCCCTGCAGGAACAGACACACAAGAGTTCAGGTTTGTTCATAGCCACAGATCCTGACCCCAGAACCCAGAGATCAGAGGGACTAGTGGGGGATCCCCTGCACCCCCACATGCACTTTACAGCAGGGGGTTCCACGTCCTTTTCATACCTGATGCTCTTTCTTCAAACTTATGAGTCTAGGAAAGGAAAATTAGCAACGTGCTCCAAACCCCTGCACACAAGTAAGTGTTTCCTGCGACTGCTCCTGGCTTGCAGCCTCAAAGACATAAGAGCTTAGGAGTGGAGAGAACTTTGAAATGAAAGGCAAAACAATGGGTTCTCCTCCTGCTTTTCCAGCCAGGTAGTGAAAGGACTACTGAGAACTCACTCCAGCTTCGTGAGCTGTCAGGTCCTTATCTGTAAGACAAAGGGGCCTAAACGGTTCCCACTCCAGCTGCACATTACTCACCCAAGGAACTTTCCAAAGTCAGGGAGCATGAAGGATTCTACTTTAAAGGGCTTGGGGTGAGATCTGAACATTACTGCTCCCTTGAACTGGGCCTGGGTAGATTCTGAACTACCTGTTCACCACGGCTGCTGGAGCACTGACAGTTTCATGTGTGACCCTCAGAACGGCTGCACACCCGAGGACTGTTACAACACCCAGGTGGACATCCTGAAACAGGTCTCCAAGTCAGAGCAGAGCCCCTTAAGGAATTGGCATTTCAGAACGTCCCCAGGTGGTCCAAGCTACAGGTTCATGGTTCACTGTCTGGGAAATATCAGAAGTCCTTAACTAGAATTGGAGCCAGAAGATTGGAGTGTGTCCCTTCTGTTACTAGGGGTCCATGGAAAAGGCATTGTACCCATCTGCTCTCATACTTCTATTAGAATCAGCAATTTCTTGCAGTTGGCGATGATCCACTCAGGTGTTGATTTAAATGGTGATGTTTTTATTCCTTCCCCACTACACTGAGTCTCCCATCAGCGTGTCCTGCTCTGTGCCTCTTTGGGTGAAGTACCCAGCACACAGGGCTGTGTGGTCACAGATGCTTAATCAAAGGGTGTTCGTGGAGATAATGAAGACCTGGGCCTGCTCTGGAGTGTGCCTCTGAAATCCACTCAAAGAACAAGACCACGCAGTTTCTAAATCAGTCATTTGGGCTGGTTTAGCATGAAAGGCTCTGATGAGAGGGGACTGATTCATCCATTCTTGGTGTTCTAGGAGGCACAGAGCTCCCTGAGCACGCGGGGACTTCCGGCGTGAATAATGCAGCCCACCTCCCCCGTCCACTGGGCTGCCCTCGGCCGGGGGCCAGGAGCGGCCGGGGCAAAGGGGCAGGACCCCTGCTTGGCCCGCTGGGTGCCTGTGAGAGCCCGAGCGCGTGTCCTGAGTCGGCCTCTCACCGCCAGTCCCCTCTGTCCCCTCCGCTCGCTCCGCCGAGCGGGGTCGCCATGGTGACTTCCTGTCCTCGGCGGGTCAGGGCTTTATCCGAGCCAATCGGCGGCAGGTGCAGATAAGGGTCTCTAAGCAGGGGCGCAGTCACGCAGCCTGTCGCCGCCGCGCAGCATCGATCCCGCCTGTGCCGGAGCCCACGGAGCGCTCACAGGCGGGGGAGGAGCGAGCCCTTTCTATATTTAGCTCCCTGCACCCGTACGTCCCGGTGGACGGCTTCGAAACCGGCTGACTTCCAGCCCAGCACCGGAAGGTTTAACCTTCCCCAATTAGGCACACCCTCCATGGGGCTGTTCCGCCCAATGAGAGGGTTGAAAGAAAATAGATAAAAAGGAAAGCGAGAGGGAAGAGGACAACAAAACCGTTGTATAGCAACTAGAGAAACTGCCCCAAACAGTGCCTCCACCCCCCGCCCATCCCCAAATCAGCAACTCCGGGACAGTGGAAGGAGGTGCCAGGCTGGCCCTGGAAGGAGCACAGGAGCGTCAACAAGGGGGAGGCAGAGAAGCTCACCCCAGCAGAGCCAGGGCCCAGGGCAATCGAACATTTGTCCCATGGCCCTAGAGTAATGGCACTCTGCAGGGACTCCACATTTGGGAGGGCACAACAGGACTTGGGTGGCTGGAAATTGAGGTTAATGGCTTGACAGCCTGGAGATTTGCTCTGAGTGCCCCCCTCCAAGACCTCCAAAGCCACAAGAAAGGGATTCGGCACATCAGAGCCAGTAAATTGTTTATTTGCCTGAATTCACCAGGTAATTGCATGTCCCTCTGCTTGCATCTGTTGCCCAAGCTGTGTCCTGAACTGAGCTCCCTCAGCCTAGGGCACTGTATAGAGATAAGGGAAAGAGAAATCGAGGTTCTGGCCTGCTGAGGTTCCTTGTGCTCCCAGGAACACAGCAGGAAAAGGGAGCCAAAGGACAGAGCCGGAGGCTCATGCAAATGAGTGTGATGTGGAATAATGGAGGAAGGGCTGCAGGAGGACCAGCCGGATGTGTCCTCAAGGCCATTCCCTGCCAGTCTCTGTGGGGCATGCTCAGCTGGCCTGGCATTCTGCAGGGATATTGCAGTGCCAGGTGAGGTGTTCCGTCCAGGATAATTCTCATTGTTCAAGTTTTGCCCAAATATGGCAGTAGATGCAAATGACCCTGCTGCTTAGCAAGCAAGTTAAAAGACAGATCAGAAATGGATAGCTTCTCCCTGGAACTTTCGCTCTGCAGCATCTCTGAGCCTGAGGAGAGAAGCAACCTTCAGAGGCCTGAACCACAGTTGGCCAGGGACATGCCAAGTGGATGCCTGGGTACCTCTCCAGGCTGCTCAGCTTTGTGTTAGCAAGGATGGTTGGGAGTTCCCCCTGCACCACATCCATGGCGAATGCTGCATGACTCTCCCACCTCCCACCTGCCCAGCCTTTCCTGCCCTAACCCAGATGGTGGTGATAAGTGAGCACCAAGGAAGGCCAGGTGCTGGAGCTGGCACTTGCCTTCTGCTCCTACTGATCAGATGGTCACCAGGCTCTCAGGGAACAGTGAGCCAGGGGAGTATGTGTCTAGAGTCAGAGAGAACAAGAGTTCCAGTTTTTTCTCTGGACAACCCCAAAAGCATATTGGAGGGAGGACTCCTTCTGGCCTTTGGGGTCTGTTTTTGAGCTTCTGCAGCCTATACTTAGGGTTGGAACCAATTCCACATGTGTGTATGTATATCAGCTGTGTATAAATGCAGATGTGTGTTGTTAGTAATATTTATTGAGAATCTACTATGAGCAAAGCACTATCACTTTCTCAAGAGTGTTGAGGGTGGGCTGGGGAGTATATGAAGAAAGTAATCATCATATCATTTACTGAACACCTAGTGTATTCCAGGCACTGTAGTAGACGTTTGACACCAAGTGCATCTCACTGATCCCTCACAACTGCTTGAGTTAGGTAGTTATTTCCATTTGACAATGAGAAAACTAAGGATCAGAGAGGTTAAACATGTCTTAGGGTACAGCATTGGAAAGTAGCTGGCAAAGCTCAGATTTGAGTGAAAGGATCTCTTGGTCCTAGCGTTCTGAACCTCTAGCTCTCATGGTAGTGAGTACTGCGTACAAGACAGGAGCATTCACACACTGCTGTCATGACCAAGCTGCGAGGAGGCAGGGGTGGGAGAAGAATCCACTTGTCTACGTAGGGGGTGCAGTGTTAGACACAGCGTTCTGCCCAGGAGTTGTGAGTAGGGCGTTGGGACCTATCTTAGCCACATTTCTTGTGTCTCCATCTACACTCACCTTTGTCCCAGAGGGCCTATTCTTCCACCAAATTGCCATCTGTTGCTCCAGGGCCCTGTCAGTTGTAGCCAATGTACAGGTGCTTTATTATTAAGTCACTTTCTCCTCACCTGCTCCTTCTTCCACCCTCTGAACTCTTGAACACAGGATTTTCTGACTTTGAGCACAAAGTTTCCCACATATTAGCTCCCTCAAGGCCTGGACCCACTTCGGAACTGGCGTTCCCCACCCTATTATTTTGAGTTCCATACCTCCTGAGTCTACTGGTGCTGGGAGCAGAGACCCGCCTCTCTCCATTCACTTGATGCATCTGTGCGGGGCTGAGGGCCCCTGGGATATTCTGAATCCTCAGGGTCTTTCATGCGTTAGTAAGTAGAGCATTGGCCAGGCTGGGGGCCTATGGCTATTTCTCGGCTTTGTTGTTGCTGATGGAATAGTTTGGGGTTTTTAACTTTTCTTGGCCTCTATCTCTGCTGCAAACCAAGGCTCCATGTTCATTTAGATGACTGAAGCTCCCTTCTGGTTAGTGCTGATGCTCCATGATTCTTATAAAGTCCAGGGTGCCTGGGGACCATGGCAGGAGATGCTTCTTTCAGGGTTCAGCCAGGGTGGTCAACATGGAGTGCTGGGTGAACAGCTTGGTTCCCCCAGACTCCAGGGAGGTGAGGGCAGGTTGGGGATTTGGAGTCTTATGTCCTCCAGAAAAAAGAGTATTCTTCCTCAGTCATTTCCCCAGAATACTGGGAACAAGCCTCTCCACCCCATGCAGGGGCTCTGAGCTCAGTGCTCATCCCAGCCCAGTTTCATGAGATCTTGGTCTGTAATCTGGGAGCCGCTCATCAGTTTGTACTGAGGGTCTCCAGTGCCTCACCAGGGACCTGCTGTGCACAGCAAGGGCACTAGGAATATTTGTTGAAGACAGAAACGGAAGTTTTACCCTGGCCTTAGCATGCGTCCAGGTCTTCAGCTCCAGCCAGATTATGCTAATAACAGTTGATCTTGCCTCTCCAACTAAAAAGTGACTCCTTTAGGAGAATTGTTTGGCTTCATCTTCTGTACATGGCATAGAATCTCACCAATCCTGGGCACATAAGATGTGCTCAATAGAAACTTGTTAAAATAAATGGAATGGAATACAATAAATCACCTTTGGACTCCAGGGGCAACTGCTTGGATTCTTGGGGGCATGTCACTATTTAACCTTAATTACCTGGTTTTATATTAGCTCTGGCAACCAATCTGACTGAGTGATAAGGCTTTGCTCCTGGATAATAGCTAACAATAATAACTACCTTATCCTGAATGCTTAATATATGACAGCACTCTGATAAATGCCTTGCTTTCCCTATCTCATTTGATGCCAATAACAATCATTCTATATTCATTCATTCACTCATTCAGACTATTTTTTGAGCATTCACTGTTTGCCTGGGCAAGACAAATACAATTTTATTCTCCTCATCTTACAAATGAGGAATGGACTCAAGAATCTGTCTGCAATCACAAAGCTCGTAAGTGACAAAACTGCATCTATGGTCAGGTGCATGTGCCTGTAAACTCCGCTACTGTGAAAGCAGAGGCAAGAGGTTTGCCAGAGCCCAGGAGCTTGAGGCCAGCCTGGGCAACATAGAGTGATCCTGTTGGAAACAAAACAAAACAAAACAAAACAAAAAAAGATCTGCATCTCCATAATCTCTTTCTCCCCACTGTGTCAAGTTCATGACTAGTGTGCAAAGTGAAGGATGCCTCCCAATTCCTCTAGAATTGAACAGAGCCTTATGCAAATGAGTGTTTGGCAGGGAGACACACTGATCAGTCCTTAAAATGCTCCCGTTGGGGGTTGAAAGACAGGATGGGGACCACTGCTGTACCCTAGTCTCTGATATAGTACAATGGGGGCTTCCAAGGTGAAGAAAGAGGCTCTTCTTTCTGACAAGGCGAAGCAAGAGAATGTGAGGTGAAGGGCAGGCATGGACAGGAGTCTCAGGGGAGAGATGAGGGAGGTGACCAGCAGCTCTGCCTGTGGCCCTGATTGTTCCCTGCTCTAGGCTTTGTTCCTGGGAGGTATTACATGGATGCCCTGGTTCCCCCAGGGAATCATGTGGAGTGTGAGAAGTAGCCTCAGACTTACCCTTATAGCATCATGCCTTCCCCTTCCCAGCTGCAGGGTATACCACACTCAAGTGCCCCGCACACATGCACCCCGTAGCTCTCCTGGGAGTGCTCAACTTTGTTCTCTTTTGGCACCATCCTGCACTCACCCCCCCCCCAACACACACACACTGGCCTGTGCGCTTACCTACATCAAAGGTGGGATTAAAAACAGCTTCCCAAGTCTGAGTCCTGGGATGGGGCTTCTGCGGGCAGCAGATGGAATTCAGTCTTCTCAGTTTGTTAAACCCACTATAGTGGACCAGGCAAGCGTGAAGCCACAGAAATTGTGTCTGAGTGTGTGGTCGGTGTGACTCTCAGTAGACCTTTCTGCAGACACATCCCTTCTGTCATCCAGAGCAAGAGGCAGAATGCCAGAGCCATCCCACCCTCCCTAGCTCAGCTCCAGTCTCAAGCCAAGAAGCAGAACATAAAGCCCTTTTCAGAGCGATGCTCTTTGAGCAAAGGGAAGAGAAGCAAAGGTTGGGAGGGGAGAGGGACTGGCATTTGCAGGAGTCTTACAGTGGAAAAGACCTTAGATACTTTGGTTTCTAGCCTGTTCTACAGCTGAGACATTCAGGGCTGGGTGGAATCCCTTGCTGGAACAGTGATAAACTAGAGGTTGAGCAAAACAGCAGGAACAAGACTGGAGAAAGGTTTATAGCAACTCCTGCAGCCACTGTGTGACTGCACTGTGAGCAAATCATTGGCTAGAAGCCTTTGGGGTAAGAACGGAGCCCTGATCCCTAATGTAATGCTGGGAGGCTTGGGGATGGGGGATTGGAAGGCACTCCTGCCACTACTATGGAGAGGGTGGGACAGGATCATACCACCCTGTCCTTGCTGGTGCATCAGCAAGGATAACTGGTGACAGGGAAGAGAACCATTGAGACGGTAAAGCTTGGTCCCTAAACAGGGGTGTAAAGCAGTTGCCATGTTAGCCTGGTTTGGTTCTAAAGCTGAGGACAGAGACAGCTGTGTTCCAGGAGTTGTCCTCCACCCCTACGGCTGCTCCCTGCCCTTCTGCCAGAAGTGGCCTCAGTTTCCTTTGGAAAATCGTCTGGACCCCATACTTTTGGCCTTTATTGTTTCCCTATCTGCCTCACTGTTGCCCCTCCCTGGGGCTCGAAGCTCCTAGAAGGTGAGGCCTGTCCTTGGTCCTTTTTTAAAAAAAAAAAAAAAAGAAAGAAAGAAAGAAAAAGAGAGAGAGGGAGAGAATGATAGATAATCAGTTGTTTTGGTTTTGGTTTGTTTGGTTTTGGTTTTTTCATTCATCTGTTTTTTTTGTTTCTCCAACACTTAGCTGTGTATGTGGTGCTGGGTTTTGAACCTGGGCCCTTGTGCTTGCCAGGCAAGCGCTCCAACCACTGAGCCACCACTCCAGCCCCAGTCCTTTGTCTTTAAAGCCCAATGCTTGGTAAATATCAGTGAAGCACACGTATTTACTCTCTGCAATGCTGCCCCACTCAAGTTTTCATTCACTGCACACTTAATGAAAGTGTCTTTGTGCCAGACCCAGAGACCCAGAGACAAATGCCCTGGCCCTTATGAAGCTCCCAGGATCCATGGCCACATGTCTCCAATGGTAATGTTGTGTGGTCACCACCTGTGACCAGAACAACAATGACTAGACCCGCAGAGGTGCAGGCTTTGAACTGTGGAGCGCAGGTGAATGGCAGTTACCACTGCCAGGTAGACCCAGGAGGGCCCTTGGGAGCAGGACTGGGCTTTTAAAATTCATTTTTATTTCCTACCCAGGGATGGGATCAAGGGAAGGGAAGGCCTGTAAGAACCAAAAGAGCTCCTAACTCTCTAAGTAGGGATTATGTATTCCTCCTCCTCACCTCTTGAGGAGTTCCACTGTGGTCACTATTTGAAGGAAAAGGAAACTGAGCCAGAGATATTGAGTAACATGCTGAGGGTCATAGACAAGAAGGGAAGCTGCGACACAAACCCTGGAAGTCCAGTTTCAGGGGCTGCTCTAATATGGATGCTCAAAGGCTGATGAGGCCAGATAGCAAAAGACTTGTGCTTTATGGAAGGAAGGCTGTACTGGGAGATGAGAGACTTCTGGTGTCTGAAGGTATTTGGTAGCCCAAAGCATGGCTGGAAATGAAGTCTTTTCTCCTCTATGGTTGCTCTGTATTTATCCATCCTTCAGATTCCTTATGGAAATAAAATGTTGGATGCACGTCTCCCTCTTGGAACCTGGGCCTGGGGCTCGCTCCTGCCTTGCCCCATGTGATACTTACAGACTCACATGCCAGCACCTGTTCTGCACCCAGCCTCCCCTCACCCCACACGGTGACCTCTTTCTGTACCCCCACTGCTCCACGTGGATCCCTCCGCCTTCAACTCCTCTCGATTGGCTCCTCCCAAACCTGCTCCCTGACAGGCTATGCACATGTTCTCATGGGCCCCCCCCACACCCACCCACCTGACACACAGAGACAGGCCTGTATGCCCTGCCACCCACCACAGAGGCAGAAGCCCCTGAGTCTCACCCAAGCAGGACAGCAGAAGGGAGCCACAAAAGCAGGGGTGGGGTGGGGCAGTTCCAGATGGAGGCTCAGGCTCAGCAGCTGTCTGGGGTGAGGAGGAAACAGGACAGGAAGCAAAGCAGGGAGGGCGGAGAAAAACCCCACTTACCTCACTAGGCTGTGAGGAACCCCAGGGGGCAGACAGGAGCCAGACCCTGGGGTCAGGGGCTTCAGTGCAGTCTATGGGGTTGTCATGGCAACCCTGAGAAATCCCTTGAATACCAAACACTGACTTCAGAAAGTCTCCAGGCACTACTGGGCAGGGCCCACACCCATAGGAAGTGGGGTTGCTGTTGGTGTGCAGCTCTTGATTAACCAGCACTTCCCAAGCACCTGCTCTGTGCATGCAGCTGCAGAGGGAAAGACAGGTCCATCTGCCTCAGGAGTTAGCATGTGGTCAGCAGGAGGGTGCGTGTTGATGGCAGTGATGCTATTCACCAAACCCCTAACGTGTGCCAGAACTCTCTGACCCCTTACACATTTGTTCACGGGTTCAGTTCCTGTAACAAGCCCTGAGGAAGATACAGTATTTCCCTCTGTACAGATGGTGAAGTGAACAGAGGATGTTATCAAAGGTTTCCCAGCCCAGTGTTTGAACCCAGGTGATCTGAGAGCCCCTGCTGTTAACCAATATTTGATAATGATGTTCGTGAAGAGCAGGCCACCTCCTGTTTTGGCCTGATACTTTACACTTTACCAAAGAATTGCAACAGTCTCTTGAGCTCATCTGAACCTATCAGCAGTTCTCTGAGACAGATCTCATTATTACCATTTTACAGATGAGGAAAACGGAAAAAATTTAAGTAGCGTTCTATCTTCTAGACAGCAAGTAGGTAAATGAGGCTCTTTTGGGCCTGGGTGGCACTCTGCATTTTTTTCAGTGCTACATCCCTTTACCTCAGTTTCCCCACCTGTAAAACAAGAACCATTCTAGCTCCCTCTTGACTTTCAGGGAATAAGTGAGTGATGTTAAAATTAAAGCAGTAACTACAATGAGTTGAGATCTAAGTGAACACCAGGCATAGTTGCGTGAGCCTGCGCTCAGCTATTTGGGAGGATGAGGCGGGAGGGTAACTTGAGCCAGGAGTTCAAAGCCAGCATGGGTAGTGTAGTGAAACCCTATGTCTAAACAAACAAACAAACACATAAATAAATAAATAGTTTCTGGATGAAGAGGTAGGAGCTGTCTACATGTCACTTTTCACCCATTGTCTCCTACCATGCTGGGCAGGAGGGCTTTGGACTCTGGGATCCTGCAGACTTGGGTTCCGGTCCCACTCTAAGCCTCTGTTTCCCTTGCTGCCTAGCGGCTGTTCACACTGCCCCCCAAGACGGTGGGGAGGAGAAATGAACCTCCAAGTGTGGAGTGCGGGCCGCACAGTCAGCACTTGCCTCTTGGCAGTCCCTTGAAATCATTCTCATTATTTTGGTCTTTAGTTCTGGAAGCTCCTCGCTTGAGGGAGGGGATGGCAGAACCGCTTCCCGCTCTTCTTCCTCCTGGCATTGCACCAAGCTTCCTTCGAAGAAATGCTTTTCCACACTCGATGTGGCCTCAGATCCGGGACTAGTCACATCCTCAGCCCCGGAGCTGGCGGGAGGTGCAGACACACAGCACTGCCCTGCAGGGGAGCTGGCAGCTGTTCCTCCGAGCTTCCTGCCCACCTGCTGGCCCTGGGACCTGTTCCCCACTGGCTGCCTGGTCCTCTGCGCCCCCCATGGAGGGCAAATGAAGGCACACTGAACATAAGGAGAGGGTTACTCCGCAGCACCCTGAGTCATCATGCACTGGATAAACCAAGGAGGTGACTGATTCAGGGAACATGCCAATTTGATATCAGGGCCTGATCACTGGAACGCAGCTCCCCGGGGAAGAGAAAATGAAAAAATATGACTAAACTGTCCTCCCACACGGGCTGTCATTAAAACAGTGCTCGGTGTGTCACAGATATTTTTGCTTCGTCTCCAAATAATTTGTTCTTCCAACTTTAAAATTTTTTTAAATTTAATTTTTATTACCTCTTCCTCCACCTCCCCATGTGGTGCACATTTGGCTCTAGGAGGCCACAGGGACTTTCAAAGATATGTTCTGTTGCCCAAGGGCCTTCCCTGATTTTCAGAGTCTAGGCAGAGAGGCCCCCAGGCGGTTTGCCCAGCCCGGTCCCACAGGAGGCAGAGTCCTCCCTCCCTTGCGTCTTCCCTGCCTCCCTTTCCCTTTTCTCCCCTTTCTCCTCTCTCCATCTCCTTTTCTTCCTCCTCCCTCATGCTTCCATCTCTTCCCCTTTTCCCCTGCTCTCCTTTCCTCCCTCCTGATTTCCTCCAGCTTCCTCCTTTATCCTGTCCCTCCCCGTTTTTTCACTCCTTCTCTTCCACCTCCTTCCACTACTTCCTCTCTCTTCTCCCCTTTCCTCCTCCTCCCTCCTCTTCTGCTTCTCACTTGCTCTCTCCTGCCTCCCTCCTCCTGTTCTTCCTCTTCTCCCTCCTCCTGCTGGTGCTCTGACTCCAGCCAAGGAGAGGTCTCTTTGGCTATTTGTTTAGGAGAAAGAAATACTCAGAAAGGTCAGGCAGAGGGCCAGAGCCCTGCAGCATAGGCACCCACCTTCTTGCAGCCAGAGAGGTGTCTCTCCCACACTGATTCCTCATCTGGTGTCCCTGGACCAGGCCTCTTCTAAAGCCAGGCAGTATAGCAATCATCCCACTTGCCCTCTTCAACTCCTGCAAAGCGAGTCAATCAGTGTTTTACTAGGTGCCAAGGTACTGACCTGGAATCTGGAGGCTGAGCCTCAAGTGAGACTGAATTCCTGCTCTTATGTCCTGGCGGGGTGTGGGGGAAGGGTAAATACACATACAAATGACAAAGATAGCTTCAAGCAAAGTTCTGTGAAAGAGATGGAACAGGGTAGGGTGGAAAAGCAATACAGCTTCAGTCAGGTTGACCAGGCAAAGCCTCTCTGATCAAGAGGCAGAAGAGTTGGTGTGGAGAACGCCCTGGAAAGGGCTTTCCAGGCAGGAAGATAGCACGCCACAGGGGAGGTCCTGCCACTGCCCAGCCTGGCCTGTCTGAGAAAGGAGGGAGGCCTCTGGCTGCAGCAGAGTGAGCAAGTAGGGTGGAGAGGGGGGGTCTGCAGTTGAACAGAGCAAGGGAGCAGACCACAGGTGGTCCCCTCACCAGTCACCGGAAGGAAGATTTGGGACGTGTGTGAGGTGTGATGGAAAGCCATCGGAGGGTCTGCAGCAATGAGGTGGTGTGATCTGGTTTATGTTTGAAACACTCTGGTAGTATAGTGGGACCAGAAAGCCCAGTCAGAGGGCTGATTGCAGAAATCTGAGTAATGGGGCTTTGCTTTAGTCCACTTTTCATCTCTTGTGACTGGAATTCCTGACAGAGGAGGAAAAGTTTGGGGTTCATGGTGTCAGAGATTCCATCCCTGATTGGCCAACTCCATTGCTTTGGGCCCAAGGTGAGGCAGAACATCATGGCAGAAGGGCCCAGAGGAAGAAAGCTGCTTGCCTAATGGCTGCCAGGAAGCAGGGCAGGGGACGAGGCCACAGGGAAGGTGAGCCCTCCCAGGTCATGTCCCCACTGACCCACCTTCTTCAGCCACTCATCACCTGCCCACAGTTACCAACCCAAGAGCCCATTTAAACTAGGATAGACTGGGTAGGTTATAGCTCTCATAATCTAATCACTTCACCTCTGAACATTTCTGCATTAACAAAGAAGCTTTCAAGTCACACCTCACATCCAAACCATAACAGGCTTAGACCTCTCTTCTGTCCTTCCTTCTGCCCCGAGCCACAGACTCCTCAGACATATTATGTCCCAAATGGAGCTCTTGAATACCATCTCTGCAAGTTGACCTGACCCCCTAAGTCAATGGCAGCACCAGGAAACCAGTTGCACCATCTCCCTACATAGATGGAGTTCCAGGAAGAAGGCTGAGGTCGGTCTTATTCTCAGCTGCCTCCCCTGTGCCTAGCTTGTGTTAGGCACTCAGGATTATTTTGTTAGCAAATGGCTCCTGAGCCTTCATCACCTGTAAATTGCTGCTAGAAGCACCATAGCCTCCTCCTTAAGAAGGCTCAACTCTGCCTAAGGACTTGAGACTAGCTCTGGAGAGTGGACGCACAGGCCAGGGCAGAGCTCAGTGTGCCATGCAACAAGCTGTTAGAGTCTGAGCAGAGAGAGACTGGGGGCCACAGTGACCAGAAGGGCTTTCTGGAAGAGGGCACCAGGACTGAGGTGAGCTTTGGTCTCTTGCAGCCCGGCCCTTGTCCCTGTGGCTCTTCCACCGAAAACATGGTCAACTCTGGTTTGTTCTTTGGATTTCCAGGTTCCCTCTAGGAAGCTTTTCTCCATCCACATGCCTTGACCTGTGAGGCCCTGACTTCCCTCTCTTGTCAGACTTCTCACATTGTCTTTTATATTTTATCCCCACCCCAACACACATGCACGCATGCGCGCACACACACACAAAGTTGTCTATATGAGGACAAGGTGGTACATGATTCATCTCTGATTCTGCAGAACCTAACACAGTTCTTGGAACACAGATGCTCAGAAAATATTTGTAGAATAAATGAAGAAGGAAGCTTATTTTCCTTGATGGGCAAGGATCTCCCTACATACAGACACCATTTCATTTGTTTATTTAGCCAGCATTTACTGCACACTTACTATCTACCAAGCACTTCCTAGACTGTCAGCAAGGCAGACAAAAAAATCCCTGCATTTAAGGAGCTTATAGACCCTTTGGGTGATGGGCAAAGATAAGAAGAGTAAGAAGTTAGATGTTGACCAAGACCATAGAGAAGCAAGGAAAGGGAACTTGGGAGATAGAGCATTTAACAGGTGAATCGGGGCTGCTCTGAGAAGGTATTGGTGGGGACACCCTGGGGACCTGAGGGAGCCTCATCCAGCTTATGCATTTGGGTGCTCAGTCCCACTCTTGCAAGACAGCTCTCCATCAAGTCTTTCCCCTGTGTCTTTTGCACCGTCGAATTCTCCTCTCTAGTGCACTGTTCCCATCCCATCAGCATTCGGATGCTCCGTATTCCCTCCTTCTTAAAATACCTTCCTTTTTATTCCACTTCCTTTTGAATAAACCCTCACCATTTCTGTGCAGCTAGCCCTCCTTGAAAGAATGGTCTGATTCATCTCTTCTTATTTTTTTCTTTTTAACTTAATAAATGTTTATTGTGTTGCCTGTGTGCCTGACACTTTACAAATGCTGAGTGGTTTAATCCTCACAACAACCCTGTGAAGTAGGTGGCCTCAGATTAGGAAATGGAGCAAAGAAAAGTTCAGTCACAGGGTTGGTCCTAGGCAGAGCTGGGATTTGAATCATGGCTCCATCACACTGCTCTGCAGTCCCTCAGTGCTGGGCTCTCGGAAACCCACCTGCCCAGGGTTTCACCTGTGCACTCTCCTGTACCTCTTCCTTTTGAGATGACAGTGATTCCACAGTGCTGTATCCCAGAGTCACTCCTCATCCCTCCTCTTACCTGACTCATCTCAGTGGTGCTTAGCCCGCCTGATTGCTCACTACCGCTTGACACCCTTTCTCTTCCAGACTTCCAGGACACCGTGCTGTCCTGGTCATCCCACCTCAGTCTGTCTCTTGCTGGCTTCTCCTCTCCCCCACGTGTGGATGTGGAAGAGCCCAGGACCTGCCCTGGATTCTTTGCTGCATCTGCACTCACTCCCTGGTCATCTCCTCCAGTCTCCTGGTTTTAAATACTCTGCACACTAAGATTCCTGGATGTATAATTCTACTGCTGACCTCTTCTCCAAATTTAATATCCATCTGAGCTCTTTGTGTCTCCACTTAGGTATTTTAGTGGTCATCTCAAACTTAATGGGTCCCAAACCAAACTTGTGATTTGCTCCTCCTTCCCTGTCTGGCCCAAACCTGCTCCATCCATTCAGCAGGTAAAACCATCCATTCAGGTATGGCAAGCTGAAAGCTGTGAGTCATCCTTACATCCTCTGTTTATCTCACCCCCCACCCTGCAGCCCACCTCTCGAGAATCCTTGCCACCTTTCCTTCAATGCACACATGGGACTTGCCTCTCCCCATCCAACTCCTACCTCGCTGCTGAAAGCCACCATGTTCTCTGCATTGCTGTAAAGTCCTTTTAGCTGATCTCCCACTTGAGCCCTTGATACCTTATCTGTTCATTGCAGCAGCCATCATCATGACCCTGTTCATACTTTTTTTTTTTCCAAAGAGGAGAAGAGATAAAAAGAGAATCAATTTTATTTATTTATTAATCTGGCCCTTGTTTCTCTTACTCTTAGTTGTGTATGTGGTGCTGGGTTTAAACCCAGGTCCTTGCACATGCCAGGCAAGCGCTCCAACTGCTGAGCCATTGCTCCAGCACCCCTTTTCAAACTTAAATAGAATTTGTTTCCCTTTGCTCAAAACCCCTATGATGGCTGCTCATTTCATCCAGAGACAAAGCCACATCTCTAACATATCCTTCAAGGACCTCCATGGTGTGGTTCCCATAGCGTCTCTGAATCCATTGCCTACAACTCCTCCTTGGTCCCAGCACTCTGCCTGCTATCGCTCAACTTTCCAGGAATGCTATCAACTTTGGACTTTTCCCACTCCCTGAAATGCCCACCTTCAGATATCCTTAGTGCCAGCTCTCTCAGATGTCACTGACTGCATGAAGCCCACCTTCCCCTCCCCAGGCCTCTAGCTCCCCCATTCCTTTTCTCTTGTTTTTCATCCTTAGTCCCTCTAGCTCTCACAGGTTCCTTATTTACATGAACCTCCCCTCACTAAAGTGTATGCCGCAGAGGAGCAGGGTATTTGTTTTGTTCACTGATATTCTAAGCCCCTAGAACAGAGCCAGTACTCCATAAATACCTGTTGGGCACCTCTCTGGAATAAAGCATGCCAACTGCGGGGCAGTGAGTGCCAAGGGCCCTCCTGTCCTTCCTTGCATGAGTAGGGTCAGGATCCACTAGCTGCTCTGTGGAGCCCACCCACCGGCAAAGCTAGAGCAGCCACCCGCACGTTTCTAGGTCAGGGCTCTGCTTGCTCATGGTGGTGATGCTTGTGCTTCGTGGCCTGGACCAGGGAGGAGCAGTAACGTGCTGAGTTTCACAGAGTAAAGCCTAGCCCAGCAACCTCTCTCTCTCTACCCAGACAGACTCGTCTGATCAAAATAAACACTCATCCCTGGTCCTGGAGGTCCCAGTGATAAACTGACCTCTCCTGCCTGCTGCTTCCCTTGCAGACACAACCAGAACTGACACAGGCCTTCAAACAGCCAAAGGACTTCTGGTCCCTCTAGCTGTCCCTGCTTCCCCAGAGCCCAGGCTCTTCTTTGGTCTCTCTGCTTCTTTCACCTCTCTCTCCTCTCAGTGCATAGTTGCCTCTTTCCATTGCTCCTCTCCCTTGTTCCTTCTCTCTATGGCCTCTGTGGCCTCTGTGGCAGGAGGTTCCTGCCTCCCTGACTGGCTTCCGTATCTAGGACTCTGCCTCATTCTCTGTGTTTCCCTTGGGTCTCTTTTTGTCCTTTTGCCTCTGTCTCTCTTAAGGATTCCTCCCCTTTCCACCTCTCTGTTTGTTATTTGCAGTACTGGGGGTTAAATCCAGGTGTGCTCTACTACTGAGCTGCTTCTCCAGAACTCTTTATTTTTATTTTGGACAAGGTGTTGCTCAGACTGTCCTTGAACTTGGAATCCTCCTTCCTCAACTCGCAAGTTGCTGGGATTACAGGTGGGTGCGTCCAGCTCCAGCCCTCCTTTTCATGGCCTCTTCATCCCCCCCCCCATTTTTTTCCTTCCTCTCCAGTGGTTAGCGTCCCTACACATTCTGGGGTCTTCTCTTAACCTCTGGCCTTAGAGAGACAGTGCTCATCTCCCTTGCCATGTGTCCCTGGAAAGTCCTGCACTCCTTACTTCCCACCCCACAGGTGTGACTCCATCCACAATCGTGGCCTCTGATCTGAGCACAGCCTGCCACAGCCTCTGCCCTCCTGGCTCCTTGCCCTCTCTGCAGGAAGTTCCAGAAATAACTCTGTTCATTCAACTGAGGTGACCTTGTTCTAGACCCACAGTGTTGGCTTGTCTGGTGGCCGATGGCCTTTGCCAGTACCCGGGGCTTTCCCCTTTTGCCAGAGACAGCTCTGGGGTTGGGTCTAATCTAAGGCCTGAGCACATTCTTCAACACTTCATTCCAACTTCCCAGGCCTCCTGTGTAAACAGGTTCTGTGGGAGCGCCTCCAAATGGCAAATCCTTCTTCCCAGCTCTTTTTCACTGAGCTTGAATTTTCCTTGATGCCCCAAAGCAATTCCTTCTTGTATTTAAGTCCTGCTCATCTTTCTTTTTTACAGTCAACATGTCAGATAACTGTATAAAGCATGGTTTATCTGCCTCCATTCAGCCAGAGTTAGTCTAGCTTACTTGCTGACTCTTCTTTCTTCCAGCTCTTGCCACTCCATGATAGAGGAATCAGGGTGCTTGATTGGTCCTTTGCCTTGTGGAGTTTGGTTAGTTTGGAAATACTGTTAAGTACTTGGAAAGAGTTGTGAATTTTTCTCTCTCCTCTCTCCTCTTCTCCCCTCATTCATCCTTAATCTGACTACCACCAAATTGTGTTGTCATTCTCCCTTTCTATCTCTGGAGAAACTTCTCACCTTCCCTTCCCACCCTCATCCTGTCAGAGGGACATTTTCTTACAAGACTGTTGATTGCTTAAATGAGATCGTGTCCATAAAGGGGATTTGTGAATTGGAAAACATAATCCCTGTTATCCACAGAGGACGTGTTCCAAAATCCCCAGTGAATGCCCCAAACCATGGATGGTACCAAACCCTATGCATACTGCTTCTTTCTGTGCATGCATACATAGATTTGGTGCCTTTTCCATCTTAACTTAGCATTTCTCATACACTGTGGCTGTAACTTTTGCAGTTTGAAGTGCAACAGTGAACTAGCCTGGATTTCCTTTTCTTTCTTCATAATTTCACACCTAGAGAATTTGTTCTTGCTGTCGATCTTAGCAACCTCAGCACCCAGGAATTTTTTTTTCCTCTTTCCTTATTAAGTAGAGAACTTTCATCTTTTCACTTAAAGAAAACATTTTACAGCTGCTCTTTGAAATAACTGTATTGCTGCCTTCACTACTTTTCTACTTCAGGGCCATTGGAGTTACTAAAACACAAGCACTGCAGTATCACAATGGTCAATCTGAAAACCCAGATGGCTAATGAGTAGTTAATGGGTAGGTAGCATATACAGTATGGATACACTAGACAAAGGGATGATTGACATGCTGGGCAGGATAAAATTGGATGCTGTGAGATTTCCTTTTGCTACTCAGAGGGCATGCAATTTAAAACTTGTTAATTGTTTATTTCTGGAATTTTCTATTTAATATTTTCAGGCTGAAGTTGACCACAAATAATTGAAAGCACAGAAAACAAATCTGTGGGGGGACTACTACATTGGATGACATAAATATGCTGTCATAGGCTTCCTGAACAGATGAAGCAACTGTCCAGCACTAGGATAGCATTACTCATGGATTCTTCCTATTTGATTTTTTACTGACCATCACTCCCACAAAAACACTGCTTTTATTCTCAGAGACTGCTGCTCTCCACGTGCCTCACTCCGTTCCTTGGCATTCTCACACACACTGAGCGGATCCTGGGAGGCTGTGCGTTACGCATGAAACAGGCCTCTTCTGCTCCCTTCAGGGGCTTCCTCAGAGCATCAGGGCAGGCCGCGTTCAAATCTCTCTTGAATGCTGCTCACGGTGGTGAGCTCACTGCCTTTAGGCAGTTGGTGTAGTGGTGGAGAATCAGTGTATTGGGGTTACGCTGGCCCATCATCTACCGGTTGTGTCACATCAATCACCACTTAACCTCTCCAGAAAGCTCAGTTTTTTCCGTTTTGTTTAAATGACAGTGAAGAAAGTACCTTTGTCAGGGGGTTGTGGAAAGTCAGGGAGAAAAATGCTGGGAAAATGCTTCTCACGGTATCTGATGCTTTCTAAGTGCTCAATACGTATAACTATTTTATTATTATCTCACAAGGCAGCCTTTGCATGGTTCTGAACTGAAATTGGTCTCAAAATAAGTTGAAGAGGGCCTGGTTTTATAACCTGGAGCCTGCTGTCTGAAGTGGCTGCACAAAAAGCCACTAATCCCTCTTGCATAGGACAATCCTTCAAATGTTTGAAGACAGCTTTCATGTCCCTTCTAAGTCTTTTCTTCTCCAATTTAAGTATCTCTAGCTTCATCAGCTATTGCTCATATTTTTCGTGGTTTTCCAGGTCTTTGCCATCTAGGTCACTGTCCTTTGTATACACTATGAATGCCTTTCCAAAAATATAGCAGACAGAAATGAAGGGAAGACTGCAAATTTGGTCTGACCTGCCCAGAGTGCAATGGGACCTTGCGCTTGATCTGGACACTGTAAACAGTCCAAGCTTTTGTTAGAGTATGTTGGTGTGTCTCTTTGTTAACTGGTTGGCTTAATAACCAGTGACCAACTAAAAAACTTCCACTTGATTTTCATATGAGTCTATCAAGCCTGATTTTTATCACACTGGCCAAATTAATTTTTTGAACTAACGTAGGATTGGTGTGTATCTGTTCAATTGCATTGTATTTGTTCTGACTGTAGGTTGATGTCTGCTTTTAATTTTGCTATAGGACTAGATAATCCACTTCCATATTCAGAAATTAAAAAAACAATACAATGGGGTAAACAGAAATTCCCACATCAATTTTGTATCCCATCTGGGGAACCTTCCTGAGCTCCCCCATCCAACCCCTGATGTTCTTAGTTTCCTGTGTATTCTTTTGGAGTTTTCTTATGCAGATATAAGTGATTACTAATATTGGTTCTTATATTTCACCCACTCTTTACACAAATAGTAGCATATAGTGATATAGTACACACTGCTCTGAAGCTTGGCTTTTTTTTCACCTGGGGTTCTTTTGCATCTTCAGTCTTTCATCTGACATAGTTCCATGCCTCCCAGTCTTATGAGCTTTGTACATATGATACGCATGTCATCAATCTTTTTCCAAGTTGTTGATAGAAATTTCTAGACCCAGGGCCTGTCCCCATGGACATGCCCAGGTGGATGAGATCTGTAAATTCATGTTGTTGTGCAGTGTTCTTCATTTGCTGAAACATCTAACCATATCGCTCTCATTCCACCTTTCCCCCTCTATTCACAAGGATAATGCCCAAGTTCATCCACTATCTTGCTAAAGAACTAGGTGAATAGAAGCTTCCTGATTCATCAGTCTAGAACAATGGCTTTCTACAAGGAAAGACTTTTCTCCTAAAGGACATGTAGCAATGTCTAAAGACACTTTTGGTTGTCACAACTGAGTTGATGCTGTTATCTAGTGGGTAGAAGCCAGGCCAGGATGCTGCTAAACATCTCACAATGCAAAGTACAGTCCCCCACATACACATAAAAAAGAATGATCAGGTAAGTCTAGTGTTAATATTGCCAAGGTTGAGAAATCTTGGTTTAGAAATCTTACACCCCCCCCAATTTTTTTAATTAAAAGATTAATTTGGTATCCCCTGGTCTTAGTGAATCCATGCTGGTTCTTAATAATTAACACTTTTCAAAAGTTGCTTTAATACGCAATTTCTTTTTAGCAAGAAAGAACCCTCTGATTGAATTGAAATATCATCTATACTCTCCAGTCTCATGTAGAGTCCTCAGACTTGGGAATGGCTCCTCTCATGGGGAATAAGATCTTCCTTGAAGATAGCTCAGGGTGAATGAAGGCTTTCTCTTCTGTTTCCTGGGACTGCTCATATACCCTGGCGATGACTTCAGTTCTGGCTTCTCTCCCTCCGCTGTCCCGTACCCCAGTCAAGAATGTAACAGAATCTACAGAAAGTTAAGAAATCTTGGGGAAATGTCTTCAAAGGAACAGGCAAAGTAGGGTAGTTCTCTTTCCCTCTTTAAAGATGCCCATTTCCCACTTAGGGTGATGTCAATGTTCCCAATGTAACATCTCAAAATCCTTGTCAGGTGGCATGAGAACTTCCCACACCTCTTTAGAAGACAAGGTCTAATGGAATCGAGTTGAAATGTAAAAGGAGTTGTTGGTGTCCAGCAGAGCCCAGAGACCCAGGCTCCCCAAGGATGCTGTGGTAGCCAGTGCTCTTAACCAAGATTGACCCATCACTGAATTCTCCAAGTTCCTATGCTACCCAAATACTGTTAGGGTCTTATTCATTCAGGGATAAATGAAGCATGGACCCAGCTGTTGGAGAGCCTACAAGAGGCAGGCTTTATAGTGGGAAAAGCATAGAGCTGGATAGATCTGCCTCAGGATCCCACAGTGATCTTGAGACTGCACTAAGTAGATATCATTCTTAATGCCTTGAAAAGCAGTTTCTCATCTATAAGAATGGAAATAGCAATACCTACCTCATGGTGGCAAAAACAAAAAGAACAAGTGTCTGCAATGCCTTATAAATTTAATAAGAAGTGAATATTATAGTTATTATTGAGTACTCTAATATCCTACAACAAATGTTAGACGCATAGAATCTGATAAGCTTAAATAAAGGCTCAAACAAAGGACTGTGGGTGCATAAAGGAAGGGTCTTGAAAGTGTTTTGAAGAACACTGGACCTAGGGCCATCAGGGAATCTGGCTTTGAATCTGCTTTGTCATTTAGTAGCTGTTTGAACACAGATACTTTGCTCCATTTCTCTAAGCCTCCATTTTCTTATTTATAAAATGGAGATAATAGAACCTACAGAAACAACAGTGAAGATTAAATAAAAATGTTTTTTGAGTTCGTGGTTGAATTCAACCAGGAAGGCTTCTTGAGTTCGATGGCATTTGACCTGAACCCTGAAGAAAGAGGAAGATGTTCATAAGGGAAAGAGTAGACCTCTCAGATGAGATAAGAACTAAAAAAACAGGGCCTCATGAATGTCTGTAGAACTATCCAGAGTTCAGAATATAAACTTGTGTATCAGACAGACCTTGACCCAGTTGTCCAGTTTCTCTGAACTTCACTTTCCTGAAGTGTGGAGAGTAACTTCCAAAGTGGATGTGAATATTGGTAAAGTCTGTGAGGAAGTCTTAGCTCAGGGCCTGGCACATGGGGAGTGGGAAGAAGGTAATCATTGTCAGACTCTTGGCTCAGAGATGGGGCTCAGGGCTGTAAGGTCCAGATGGGCCAGTGGTCAAGGGCCTTGTATATCAGGCCAAGGAGGACGACAGCTGTTTGGGGCAGGGGAAACCATTGCCAGCTTTTGGGAAAAGTCACATGATCCAAAGCATTTTGGGCTGACTGGGCAACAGCAGAAGATAAGGAGGGTGTCAAGAAGGGTGTCAAGGAGGATACATAGACGCAGGGAGATGCGTTGGCCCAGAAAACTGGACCACAGTTTGGTTTTTACCATTTTTCTACTCTGGACTCTGGAAACAGCAACAGAGACTCAGCTAGGCCCTGGGCTCACAGCTGGGCCGCACCAAGGTCCTAGGTGGAAGTGAAGCATTTTGGGGCCCTCCCCACCGGACTCTCTTGCACCACCCTCACCAGCCTCCCTGTGACAGCTGCGGCACCCACCCCCAGTCCCTGTTTGGAGCAGTGATTAATACAGGTTTAAAATAATCTTTGTCTTCTCCCTTTGTCCGCCCCCAGCACAGCCGCTGCTCTCCTCCCATCCCCTACCCCTCGCCCTCTGTGCTGAGCTGGCCACATCACAGAAGCCAGCCTCATGCACCCCAGGGCCTGGGTAAGGCCTTTGCTCTCACCCTGAGGACCCATCCTACAAGCTCACCTCTTCGTGCACCCCAGACCAGGAGCAAACAACAAAACTTCCCTTCCAGGGGCTGGAGCGGTGGCTCAGTGGTTTCGGTGCTTGCCTGGCAAGCACGAGGACCCGGGTTCAAATCCCAGCACCACGTACACAACTGAGTGTTGGAGCAACTAAGGCCATGTGAAAAACTCAATAAAGTTGTTTCTCCCTTTCTCTGTCTCTCTCACTGTCCTTCTCTCTTAAAAAAAACAAAAAACAAAAACAAAAACAAAAAACTTCCCTTCCAGGCTGTTTCTTGACTCCCAGCTCTCTGCAGCTGTGTCTTCCTCAGAAGTTCTCAGCTGCAGAGCAGCAGCGGATATCCCTCCATGTTGACACTGACCTTGAGAAGTGCCCGGACTCCCAGAGACTATCCAAGCTGGACGCAAGAGGCCCTTTCTCACCCTAGTGCAGAGCTGTAGTTGGTATTTCTTAACTTACATGGAGGAGCCCTTGCCTTAGTTTCCCCATTGGTCCTCTGGCTTCTTTTGCTTTCCAAAGAAAATTATTTTCACTTCCTCAATAATAGTTCTAAGTTGAGAGCATGGAAAATACCATCGCATTAAATAGATGACGAAATCCAAAGCCCAGAGAGATTAAGTGGCTCCCCCAAAGGTCAGAGCCAGAAACTGAGTGCAAGGGACCAAGTCCAAAAGCCAGCAGCCAGTCTATCCTGGGGAGGCTGCTCTCCTGCCTCCCTCCTAAGCTGCTTCCTCTCCATCCGTATTCCTTCAATCCGCCAGGGCACTGTGGCATTCCTTACGTTCTTCCTCTCCCAGGAATAAACCTGATAATTAATAGACAGTTGCCCATCGGAGCCATGTGACTCCAAGCCAAGTGCAGTGCCTTTGTCTGGCTCCAGGCCTGTGTGTTTGTTATATTCAGGGAAGGGCATGTGGACATGGATAAGGTAACATAGCAGATAGTGGACTGAAGTGGGCATTATCAAAATGTGAAGTGTGGAGTGTTATAATTTAAGGGGATGCAAAGATATCTAGTCTACATCTTTTATTTTACAGAGAGGGAAACTGAGGTACAGAGGGGCAAGGAGTCCTCCGAGCCACACGCCTACAAAAGGATAGGCTGACCTTCGGAGCCATGCACTTTGTCCTGTCTCACAGGCAGCCCTGTACTCCCACTGTGTCACATGAGGTGTAGAAGCTGCTGCCAGGACTTCCTCCAGGTGACATTGGAAGTGATATAGCATAAAGAGAATTCATTTTCACACATACAGTAACCAGGGGCAGAGAGGGTTAGGGAAGAAAGAAATGTCAGCTGTCAGGTGGCAGGAGAAGGCAGCCCAGAGCTAAACCTGAGAAATCAGGTGCCAGAGCAAAGCAGGGTGCGGGCGGCTGACGGGACTTGCGCCCGCCCAGCCTTGGGCTGGTGCTCATTTGGCTGCCAGGCTGAACTGTGCATCCGGCCGCACAAAAGACACGTTTTCTCTGCTCTGTCTGGTGGGAGAGAGCCGATGAGCTCACGCCTGTGCTCAGACAGAGCTGACAAATGCTGAGTTAATCCTGAATTGCTTGCTTGGGATTAAAAAAAAAAAAAAAAAAGATGGAGGTGGGGAAATGTGTCACTTTGGGTAAGAAAGGAAGACTGAGTGTGTTTGATGGCCTGGATGGAGTCAGGCTAAATATTTAATGTTCTTGACAGAGACCTGGAGGGGGCCGTCCCTTTCTCTAAACAGTGACACGCAAGGCTGCCGGGCTGGGAGACAGAAGAGCCAGCAGCTGAGTGGAGAGCTGCTTCCAGCTGCTTCTTGGAGGAAAGGCAGGAAACAGAGGAGGCCCTTTGAGGATGTGACAGGGATGAGGGAGCAAAGGGCCAGTGCAGACTGAGGCTGGGAGTGCAGGGGGCTAGGTCCAACCAAGAGCTTCCTTTATTAAAAACAACAACAACAACAACAACAACAACAAAAAAAACCAGTTCATTCTTTACTTTTGGAATAAAAACCTGTTGTAATTACCTAGCAGTGGGAAAGCAATTTCCAAGCAGCTTTATTGTTCTGCTTCCCAACCAAATGTGCAACGGAACATCCACCAGGGAATCGCAGGAGCGAAGGCACACGGCAGTAACTGTGATATTTAAATGTTTCCACAGTAGAAATTTCAATAAGGTTTAAATGAACCATAAGTTGGTTTCTCTCTGGATTATTATTTTCCTCCTCCTCCTTTATTACTTAAGACATTGTGCTCCTAAACCGTGTTTATAAAGCCCTAGCAAAGAAGTCCCAGCAGGAAACTTTATTTGTAGCCATCCAGAGTGCCTCTCTCTCCATCCAGGCCCTAGAGGAGATGACACCTTCCCCCAACCTGGGACTTCAGCGGAGTTACCTGAAGCCACTTGCTCTCTGAGTGCTGTGGCAGGTTCTACCCAGCTGGGGAACCTCTCCCGGGGCCTCACATTCTCAGCTGTACCTCCTACAGTAGGGGCCAACTTAGAACTCAGTGTGGGTGGACAGACCTCTATAAATGTCGAAGTCCCTCACCACCAAGGCCATGTCTGAGGATTTCCTGCTAAATCTGAAGTGGTCTGGGATCCTGGAAGTGGGTCAGATCTGAAATCATGGTGTTTAATATCTGCCTACATTATTATTATAGATTCAATTCTTAGAATGCCAGGCAAGTATTAGCCCTAGTGGGACATACAAAGAAGGGTAGACTGCTCCATAACCCATAGATATCTGTATGGTTTAGATTAGGTGTCGCCCAAAAGCACATATGCAAGACAATGCAAGAAAGTTTAGAGATGAAATGATTGGGTTATAAAAGGTTTAACAGAATCAGTGCATTAATCCCCTGATCAGGATTACTGGGTGATTATTGTAGGAAGGTAGGGTGTGACTGGAGGAGGTGCGCTTTGGGGTTTCTATTTTATCCTCACTGAGCAGAGCTCTCTCTGCTTCCTGGTATAATGCCCTGAGCCACTTTCCTCCACCACACTCTTCCACCGTGATGTTCTGCCTCACCTCAAGTCCCGAGGAATGGAGCCAGCTATCTATGGTCTGAGAACTCTGAAACCATGTTCCCCAAATAAACTTTTCCTCCTCTGAAATTGTTCTTCTCAGCTCTTTTGGTCACAGAAGTGAAACCATCAACTGAAAATAACTCTAATAGCAGCTAAATGTATATAATGTTATTATTGTTGGCCCACCACCTAATATATAAATATATATGTAATATGTGTATAAGATGCATATATTATACATATACTTTCTGAAGAACCTTAAGGGGTGGCTGGCACTATAATCATTTCATTTTTTCAAATGGAAAAACTGAGATATAAGGAGCTTTTTTTTTTTCTTTTTTTCTTTGTGATCGGGGATTGAACCCAGGGACACTTTATCACTAAACTACATCCACAGTCCTTTTTATCTTTTATTTTGAGACAGAGTCTAACTTGCTTAGGGCCTCACTAAGTGGCTAAGACTGGCCTCCAACTTGCTATCCTCCTGCCCCATCCTCCAGAGTTGCTGGAATTCTAGGCATGTGCTACCACACCCAGCACAAGGAGCTTAAGTAATTTTCTCAAGCTCTCAAAGGCAATGTTGGAGCTGGGACTGAACCCAGACCCCTTTGCTGAGCCTCCATACCATCCTTCTCACCAGGCTGCTCCCATACTCATCTACTGAAATGTGCATTGCAGAAATATCAATGCCTTAGAATTCAAGTGCTTGAAATCTCCTGGAAGGCTCAACACTGGAACAGATGAGTGGGGAAGCTTGTGGTAGTGCCTTCCTTGGGGACCTTGAGCTGCAGAGACTACCTGTTGGGATGAGAGCCTTCCTTCTCAGAGGCAGAAGACTGATTAGCACAATGCCCTTGAACTAATCCATTGCATCTGGACACCCAAATAAACTTCTATCTGCAAGGCTGAGATAAGGCATGTTCAACCTACACCATGTGATTTTTTTAGCCCTATAGCACTTGCAGAGCTGGGGAAAAATCAAGAGCTTTGAGCATGGATTTTAATTTCAAGCTTTGGAAAACATGCTATATCTAGGAATATTTGGTCAGAGAAATGCTTTCATGCTGAGTTTCCTGGTCAAGACTGTATTTCAGAGGCCATTTAAGTAATCCCTAGAAGGTGCAAGGCAAGAATACAAATGCATTGGCTCAGAACTGTTGGCCACATCCAGTACCAACCCGCCAATCTCTAAGCCAGGTACCCACCAATGAATATTTATGGTTCTCGTGTTACTCAGCCTTCTCCAGAGAAGCAGAACCAGTAGGAGATGACAGATAGATGATAGATAGATATAGCTAGATAGATAGATAATAAATCATTGGCTTACATGATCATGGAGGCTGAGAAGTCCCACTACCTGTAGTCAGGAAGCTGGTGACCCAGGAGAGTCACTGTGTAGTTCCAGTCCTAAAGCCAGCAGGCTCAAGACCCAAGAAGAGATGATGTTTCAGGTAGAATCTAAAGGCTGGAAAAGACCAACATTCCAGCTCAAAGCAGTCAGATAGGAAGAAGTCCCTCTTACTTTCAGGAGGGTCAGTCTTTTTGTCCTGTTTGGGCCTCAGCGGAATGGATGAGGGTCACTCACAGTTGGGAAAGCAATCTGCTTTATTCAGTCTGTTTCAGATATTAATCTCGTTCAGAATCACGCTCACTGACACACCCAGGATAATGTTTGACCACATATCTGGGCACCCCATGACCCAGTCAAGTTGACACAGAAAACTAACCATCCTGTTGCTTCTAGCTGGGTGCAGAGACTCTACCATTCTCTGCCCTTTACCTTTCAGCTTCTGTTCTAGGCAGAAGGAATGTGGAGAGGGGGCATGAAGCATCCCATTAACTGCGCTAATGAGGTTGCCCTTTCCCTAGGCCTCCCACATCTGTTAGCTTTGGCAGCCAGCTGTGCAGGTTAAAGCATCAGTACTCAGAAGTGGGAGTGTTTCTCTCTGACTCCCAACCCTCTTTTTTTTTCTCCCCAGAGCTACACTAGTAGAGGGAATAGAGCAGAGAAGCCAGGGATGGGGAGAAGGGTCCATACATGAACCTTTCAAGTCTGTGTGCTCAGAACCCAGCCTCAGGCACTCTGAATGGAAGGAGGCTGGGTGGAAGCAGAGTCCCCACATCTTCCATTTGCTTAGTAACTGAGCTCTTGTTGACTAGAAGCCTGTGTCCTATTAGGCATAATAAGGTCATATTGTGGCTGACAGGAGGGCAGCACATTTCACACTCTGGGAAATGGGATTCAGCAAAGAGACAGGAAGAGGCTTCACATACATGCTTCTCTGCCTGCTCATCTGAAAGCTGGCAGTGGCAACACAGAGGAGAGAAGTACAGACTTCCCTTTCCAGTACCCAGAGGCAACACAGCTCTGAGGCTCAGATGGGGGCATTTGTCCCAGGCACACAATGTCCCCATCCACCAGCTTTGTGACCTTTGGGCAAATCACTTAACCTTTCCATGCTGCAGATTCCTCATTTGAAAAAAATGAAAAGAACACACTGCCCCCATAGATGTGTATTTGCAAGGATTAGATGGGTTAATATATATGGAGTGCATAATACAATGTCTGGCATAAAGTTGAGCCCCAAGAAATGTTGATGGTTATTATTGGCCATCAATCTCCTTTTGTCCCTGAGATTTGGAGATTCAGTTTTATGCTAGTGGAAGATCCACAGCAAATTTAAAGTCCAAGGCTGACTCCCACTATCAGCCAAGTGACATGTGCTCTGGGATGGAATTACTTCGACAGGAAGGTCAGGGACACTTTCCCTCTGCCTCACTGCACATAGGAGGCTGATGATTTGCTGCCATGAACGTGGTGAGTTTGGGAATGATGCCTAAGATCCTCCACGATCACACCTCTCCTTGGTGTGGATGACGGAAGCAGTGGATATGGGCAGGTGATTCGCAAGACAGAAACTGAATTTGTTCCATCCTCATAATCCCCCACTCCAGCACACCCCTCCTGGCCCTGTGAGCTCTGCACCCAGTCCCCCTTTGAGCCTTTCTCACTAGTCATGATCATGTCCAAAGGGAATTGGTCCCTCTACTCCCCTCCTGCAGGTGCCTCAATGTCTCCTTTCTCTGCCTCACTGTCTCCAGATCCTCACCCCTTTCTGAAGGCACACATGAAGTGAAAGTGTTAAGGAAACTGATTTGGTGCAGTTTCAAGCACTTTTTGATATAAGACTTATAGAAACCTCATCCCAACTTCACTGTAAAAAACAAAACAAGAACTGACACTCTAAATGACATGTAAGTGACGAGCACAGTGCCTGGCACAAATGAAGTGCTCTATGTGAATTCACTGAACGAATGAGCATAGTTTTTTGCAAGAGTCAAGAGAATAGGATCTGTTCAAGCATAAAAAATAGAAACAAAATTCTTGCAGAGGGAAGAGGGGACCTGATAGCAGGTTACCATGAGCATTTTTTTTTCCCATTGGCGAGGATGTGTCTTTCTCCAGAGTATCTCAGAGACTTCAGTTTCTTGAGGAGAGAATCCTGTCTAAAACTTCTTTACATCTCCCAGAGCACTTAGCCCAGTACCTGGCACATTGAAGGTACTTTTCTAAATGTGTTTGAATAAATGAGTGAGCGAATGAATGATGGCACTCTGAGACAAGAAAGATCCCAATCAGTCCTTCTAGAAGCGGAATCCTCCTACCTGGAAACAGAAAGATTGTTCTTTGGTGCCAGGCTTGCAGGGAGGGAGGACCAGGGAGCTGGACCCCTCATCTTTAATGGGCTCCCAGTCTTCTCCCACTTCTGGGCAGGGGCATAGCTCCAGCTTCTTCCTTCTTCTCCCTGAGAATGTCCCTTTGCTCTTCTTCCTCCCTTCTTCTTGCCTTCTCCACCTTGGGGAGAGCCCAGGCAAAAAATGGAAAAACTAAATATCTGCCTCTCCCTACCCCTGGCTAGGCCTGAAAATAGTAACTAATTCAAAAATCACTTTTCTTTGGCTTCAAAATAGGTTCTGTGAGTGTTTGAGAGCAGATTGATCCTGCCTAGCTTTATTTTGCTTGGGCTGGAATTAAAATCCACTCACAATTCCTGGGCTCTCACCAGCAAAGTCAGGGCAGGCAGCTTGGAAGCAGAGGTGTCAGGTGGGGGGTTGGTTCATGCTGAGAATTAAAGTTTGACTAAAGAGGGCCTAGGAAGTGACTCAGCCACACAGAAGGCCAGGTCCACAACAGCCACCTAGCAGCGTTGAATGTTTCATAAGCACTCGGTAAATCCATGCCATTTGGTAGTTTGGGACCTCTAGCCACCTAAATCCTTGGGGTTGCATCAACTCCAGATAGTATTTAGAATCATAGAATGTACTGTATTGAAAAGAACAACGTGACAGGTGAGGCAGACAGATGAAGGGACTTATGTTGGAGGAAGAGATCCAGGCACCTGGTTGACTCTGGAGTGTCCGCATAGCGGACTTAGCCTATGGGCTGTAATCCTGGCCTAAGGAAATGGACATTTGGGGACTGGCTTCCCCACAGGTTAACAGTGGGCTTGCCAAGTCTGTTGTCTCTGATCTTTACTGCCGTCTCTGCTACCACATTCTGATCAGAGAAGGCCACCAGCAGACAAGCTCATTGGCCCTGTTTTTCTGCTGCCTCCACGAACATCCATCAGCCACAATTTCATGTTGAATGGGGCTGTGAGGAACTTCAAGGCCGAGATTATTACATTTTGTACATTATACTTCTGCCAGAGAGCTAAAAATACCCTCCTGGTGGTTGCTAAGTGCAGGTCTAATGGTTTTCCTTAGAGGAAAGAATGGAATTCTAGTTTCTCTGAACCTCGAGGCCCCATGTCCAGGGAAATGAAGACAAGAAAATTATCGGAGCAGGCTGGAAAGCATCCCTGGGGGAGGAGAGGCTAAGAGACAACCCCAGAATTCACTTCTCCCCATTGTCAGGGAAACTCTCCAGGGGCTGGTGTCTCGGAGGTTCAGGGTCCCAGAAGGAAGACAGGAGAGGCTGTAGCTGTCGTGGAGAATCGCCCTTGGTCCTCAGGCCCCCACCCCTTGGGGATCTGGCATTCTGAACTTTCATTCTTGTAAATCTTGTTCCTTCATTTTGGACAGTCCCTGAAGCAGCAGCTACAATCTAGATATTCTCAGGAAAAGGAATTTTGGAGTCTTGGAGACAGCTCACCTGCCTTCCTAGAGACCTGAAACGGATGTAGGATGTCTCTTACTCCATAAATTAAAAACAGACTTAACCAAGAATATAGTGATCCCAACACTTCCCTCTTCCTCTCAGCTGAGCCCTCTCTCTGACTACAAACGAGAATGTTTGATTTATTATTTAGCCAATAGATCAGAACTCCTAAATCCAAGAAGCAGGCTTCATCTCCCTTGACAGGTCCTCCTGGGGATCCACACATTCTAGCCACTGCCATCTTCTGGCACAGCTCATGCCCTTGCTCTTCCTTTGGAAAAGTGTCCAGCCCCAGGTCACTGCAGCCCACATTGCCCCTCTGGAATCGGAACGTCTCCTCAGGACATTTGATTCAGTTGCTGGAGGCTGTTGCCATGGTTTCATTCTCCCGATTACCTTGGACATTGACATTCATGTGAACTTGCCTTCTTTGGCACAGGCTGATCTGTGGCCCTGGGAAGTGGGTGAGGATTGGTTGGGTGACAGGAGAAGCTAGCCTGGAGCGAGATGTTTGAAGCAGTGTTCCAGCATCTCCAGGAAGGAGAGGCCCTGGGGGCTAATCAGACGTTGTTGTGCCCATGTGGCTGTCAGTGGATGCCAGGCCGGGAGCTGTGCGCTCAGAAGAAAAAGTACATGTGTCACTGTTGCGGTTGGGGGTGGGGGTGTTCTCTTGCTCATTTTGTTCAAGGGAGCACTAAAGAGCTCATCCCCTTGCTTAGCCAATGCTCACAAGGTTCAACTCAAACTACTTTCTTGGAAAAAAGGAAGATGAAGAAGAAAGTAGGAAAACAAATCTGAGTAAGAACTAAAACATCAACTTGACTCATTATATGTGGCCTCAGAATGCTTTCAGCTGTCACCAAAAGTTAATCTGTCCTTCCAAGATGGAGAGCTGCCCCCTTGATAGACCACAGGCATTTAAAGAATGGATGAAACACCCAAAGGCAATCCCAAACAAACAAAGAACTTCCGGAAGTGTCTCAAGCAAGGCAGCAGCTCAATCCCAAGGTGCTGATTTTGAAAGAACAACACATTTGAATGTGCACGTTCTCGGATGTTTGTTAAAACAGCCTCCTGAGCTGTAGCTCCTTCTCATTGGTTCCTCCTAACAGGGGAGAGCACTGGGGTGATTAATTCAAAACGGTGGATAATCAAAAAGCTCAGTGTTGTTTGGCTTCAAGTGTGTGGTAGGAAATATAGATATTGTACATATCTTACAGCGTGTTTGCCTTCCTAATTATGTTTTACTTCAACCAGTATGGAAATGAGCTGCCCGTCTGTGGGTGCACACCAATTAATGGCTGGGTCAGGCTGCTTGGGAGCTTTCTGAGTATGTGGAGCAATGCGGAAAGTCTCCTGGGATTCAACGTTTTCTACAGACAACTTGCCTGGTGTGTAACCCACCTGGGTAGAATGGAGTGTTGGCTGCAATCAGATTCATTAGCAGCCCAGGAATTAAACTTGCCCGCATCCCCACCCCTGCCCATTTGGTTCCCTGTTTCCCCTGATTATGCAGATATTTCATGAATCTTGAGTATCAGAGGCTGCCAAGCAGGCAGCTTTGCTTTGGTGGCAAGGGGGCTGGCTAATCTGTATTCGCATATTAACCATACTTCCCAGTGAATTTCAATAACTTGGAAATGGGCATTTAGCAGCTGGGAAAGAGAAAGCATGTTAAGTGTTCAGAATAAGTCTATAATAAGCATCTGCCTAAGAGAGACCCTCTCCAGCCAGATGCCTAGGGCCTGATCCGAGTCCTGGGCTAGGGCTGCAGCTGCACATTAAAATATACTTAGCCTGAGATCCCAGGTGGAGCGAGCAGCACTATTATCCCCATGGAATATATCTGGCCAAACAAGCACTCTCTTCTTCATAAAGTAGAATTTCCAAACCAGACTTCCTTCTGCTCGTAATCCCCTGCCCCCGAGTGAGGCTACATTTTAAGATTCTCTCCTTAGAAGTCTTCAGCCAGGAATTCCTACCACCTGTTACACTTCTGACAGACCACACCATTGCGTGCCTGGTTTATGTGCTCCCAGGCAGGCAGGCCTAAGGGGAGCAGGTGTCACTTCTGTCCTGGCTAGCTCAGTGTCTCCTAGGGGACAGGGCCTCTTCTAGTCTAGTGCCCTCACCCTTTGCACACCCAATAACCCATACAATGTGCACTCCTCTCCTGGGAGAGGCAGACAAGGCAGAACATCTGGGACATCCCACAAGGGGCCAAGGTCAGGGAGGGAAGGTCCAGGCCAGGACTGGATCTGAGTTCTGAACCTGAAGCTTCATGGGGCGTGGAGAACTAAGGAGGAATCATCCAGAGGCTAGTGAGGAAACTAATCTTCAGACTCAAACTCAAGCGTAGCTTCAAGTCCAAGGATGGGAGGCAAGAACAGAATCCAGGTTGCAGAACCCAGAGCAGAGGAGAGAGCATCAGAGTAAAAGTAATGCAAATACTGTCCCTGGCCCAGGTGCCTCTGGAGTGAATGGATTAGTCAATGAACGAGGAGGAGAATTGAGAGTAACACATTGTTCCTGCAAACCATGGAGACACCGGCCCTTGCAAATCTGTTAAATGTTCACACTGTGTGCATGGGGATGGACCAGCTGATGTAAGCATTCTAAAGCAGAATTTGTAGTAATTTTATCTCTTGTGGTCTCTTTTCTAAGAATCCCAGCTCAAAGCTCTCTGAATGTGTTGTTGATTTCTTGTCTGGCACCAAGATTCTTTGTTTGCCACTACGTGTCACTATCTCTTCCCTCAGTTCACGCTAAAAATATGCTCCCCTACAAAACAACAGCAACAGCAAACAAACAAACAAACCCACCCCCGCAATAACAAAGCAACAAGTACCCATGCATCCTCGTATTTTTGTCCAGTTTCTGACCATGACTTTGTAAAAGTCTTCTATACCTGCATTTCCCAAAGTCTGCCTTGTAGAGCATTTCCATAGAATATAAATGATAAAAAGATTTGCAGGTCAAATAAATTTAGAAAATATCAGGTTTAATAAAAGGAAACACCTTCTTCACTAAAGGCCTTCTCCGTCGTTAATATGCTAATCTGCGCTCACAGAAGAGGAAATGCCAAATTCACTTCACCTCAGCGCCCTTTCCCCCGCTTTCCGTGGCCTCTCACCTCTTGCAGGCCTGGGATTCTGCCAAGTGCACGTCAGAAAGCTACACTACTCTTCTTTCTCCTTCTTTTCTTCAGTTTCCTTCTCTGTAAGTGAGAACAATAACACATCTCCAAGGGTCATTGTGCCGGTCCAAAGGATTAGTATGCAGAAGTTGTTCAGGATGCGCTTAGCGCATGGTAAGCATCAAGTGCAATGCTTTGTTATGTTTATTATCTTTATTTTTTTGTTTCCACCTCTTTTTAATCTTGCTGTATTTCCATTGGGAAGCAGTATGTTAGACAGCTAAGCTAATAATAACTTCAAATTGTGTGATTCTTATCGAAACAGGTAGATGACTCCCTAGGATGCTTGGAGGTGTAGGCTGGGGGACAGGGTGGGGAGAGGGCTTAGGAAGTCCACCTAGGAGACTGGAGGATGCGAATATAGAGGAATCATCTCAGAAGGTGATCTCTGACCTCCACGAGATATCCATTTAACTCAGGGGTTCTTCTGGGGGAAACAGCAACATGGGGAACCCAAGCAGGGCATCCACGACATGGCATTAGCCCTAGATAACGAAGTATATATACTTTTGTTCTTGAATGTTTGATAATGTTTCCCCCTCAATTGTAACTCCATATCCATCTAATAAAAAAAAGGAAAAAAAAGAATATATGTTTGCAAAGTAAAATAATGAAATAAAATAAAGAAACGCGTGAATATAAAACATAATAATAATAATCATGCTGTATTTCACCACTCTACTGAACTTGCTGTCCTGATGGTGCTGATCACTTCTTAGGCCCCAAATCCAGTGGCCTTTCCTTGGTCCACTTGATGTTCAGTTGCCCCCACTGCCTAGCCCTTGACCCCCCTCTCCTGGGACTCCCCAGCTGTTCTTTCCCATTGTCCTTCTGCCATTCCGTCCATTTCTCCTTGGGTACCTCCTTTCCTCCACTTTCTGTACTTCACTTTGATCCCAGAATCAGTCCCTTTTGCTTTCTTGGACAGTCTCCTTTGGAAAGCATACCCTGTTTTAGAGCCTCATCTGCTAATGTTGGTAAAGGCTGATGCTCCCCAAATTAACTTCGCTTCCCCTGCTTCTCTCCTGGACTCCACGCTGTCCTTTTGCAACGATGTGCTGCACATCTGTACCTGAATTCCTGTAATGCCCAAGCACAGTGTGTCCAGACTAGGTTTCCAGCTTTATCCCTTTAACTTTGTTGCTTCTGTCACACTCCGTTACCCTTAGGGACAGGGTTGTCCTCGCCATCACCCAACCTGATTCCTCCCTGCCTCTCGTCAGGTCCTGCCAATTGTGCTTCCATCTGAATCAACTCCATGTCTTCATCCACCCCTCCCCGCCTCTTCCACAGTCGCTGCTTCCTTCCTTGCCTTCACCAGCATCCCAGCTTCTTCACTGATGTCTCTGTTACAGGCCATTTTCCACTGTGCGCATGCAGCCCAGTATGTCTCTTTGTGACATCCCCTTACTGCAGGCTGCATTCCTCAGGATGGGATCCGTGCCTGAATGACTTGTGTCCTATCCTGCACACACTTTTCACAGGACAGTAGCTCAAGAGACGTTCGTTAAATGAATGAACAAATTTATTAATCAGTGATTGG
Organism: Aplodontia rufa; assembly: GCA_004027875.1. NCBI lineage: Eukaryota > Metazoa > Chordata > Mammalia > Rodentia > Aplodontiidae > Aplodontia > Aplodontia rufa. The sequence continues at coordinate 81,185 of PVKS010003489.1, forward strand.
ATGAAAGGCTAGTGATTGACTGGAGACCACCTCTCTCTCTTCTTTGGGTGTCTTTTTCTTTTTCTCTTTCTTTCAGTGTGTGCAATCCCCTGAGCCATCTTACATAAGAGATCCTGTAGCATCAGGCTCATTGTCTTATATGACTACTGTTCCACATGTTGGACTTGGAGCTGTCCCTGCCCAGATAAAGCTCTTTAACAACTCTACTTCTCCAAGTTGTGTCCCCTGCCTTGAATCCTGATGGCTGTCTTCAAAATGGTACTGGTATCAGCTGATGCTCTCATTAAAGCCCAAAGCCTTTATTAGCCCCAATAATTTCTTTCAGCATCAAAATGATTGTCTGAACTTTTAACTCAGGCTCAGTCTAGCTCTGTGGCAGAGTGAATGGTGCCCAGCATCAGAACTAAAGGAGTCCATGTCAGTCTGACAGCTCAGTGACCACTGTGCCAAGGGCCCCTCAGTCAGAATTTCCAGATCTGAACATCTTCACAGCAAAGACCCATGGTCTGCTAGGAAATTATAAATGTTTCTTTGTGAAATGTTAATTAGTGTCTGGCGGAGGGGTGAAACATGAAATGATAAAATTGACTTGTGTCATCTTTCCTGCTGGGGTTTGAAATTTCCACAGCTACCAAGAGGTTAAATAAGACACTAGTGGTTAAGACAACATGCTCAGGAAACAAGCTACCTGATCCAGGTACCAAAGTAGTTATGACTACTTAGAGAAAAATAGGCCTCCCTAGGTATTTCAGATAGAGTGGGGTGTAACATAGGGAGTTGGCTCCATGAATGCTGTGTGGCTGGGAAAATATAAAGGGAGCACCACAGTTACTCAGAGATGAGAAATGCAGGAAGCAGCCACCATCTTTAGGGCTGGGAGGACGAATGGGAAGAGCCCTCCTGCCCAGAGCGCAAAGAGGCCGAGGCTCAGACCTTGGAGGAGAGGCTGCCACCTGGCTGCTGGTAGTACCCCAAGGGAACACAGGGATCAGTTCTTCAATGCCCCAAGAATTAGTGGCTGGAGCCAGGAGCCACTATGAGAGCTACATGGATAGGAACAGGAAATAAAAGAGAGAAGTCCTCTTGGACCTCCTGCTATGCAGTCTCCTAATACCTGATATTAGCCGGGGATGATAGAAAACCACTAGCTCATCAAGGGAAGCAGAGCCCTTGTTCAGAACAAAGAATAGTAAATGGCTGGAGCCACAACAGTAGGTAAATAATGTCACAGTCATTTGCTGAGTCTGTAACTCTGGCTAAGTTGCTTATCGTCTCTGTGCCTCAGTTTTCTCGTCTTTAAAATGGGAGACACACACTTACCTGTTTCATAGATTCAAATAATCTAACACATGGGAATCAGAAGAATGAATATGCTTAGCAAGTGCTCAGTAAATTTTACCTATTATTATTCTGCCATTAACTATCTGAATTAGTCTCTGTAAAAAAAAAATAAGAAAAAAATCAGAAAGGCATGGGTATAAATTCAGGCACAGATGTTTATAGGATTTGCTGCTCTTGGGCCAAATTCACCTGTGCCCCCATAATGAGGGTGGGCAAGGGAAGTGACAGTGGGAAGGGAAAATGGCGCTGGACCTCAGCTGGGCAGCCGTATTGATAGTTTCAGGGAAATGAGAGAAGTTGATGGGAATGGCCTTTTGGAGAATGGCTGGTGGATCCATCAATCCATTGGAGCTTGCCTGCTAGCATCTTGATTGGCTGTGTTCTTCGCGGGCAAACTGCCCAACGCCCTGCCCCTTAGCCAGGCGCCATGGCCTTGTGTCTTGACTGAAGCCACTCCCCCAGCCAGTCACCATTACCTTAAGTAAGGCCATGTGGCTTGGCTGAAGCCCTGCCCCCAGCCAGCCTCAGTCTCTTTTGCTTCCCATCCCACTCCCTCAAAAATACGTATAATGCAGTTGTCCTTGATATTTATTTGATATAAACACTTCATTTCAATGCCTGACTCTGTGACTCTGTGTATGCTCATTCTTTTGGAATGAACATACTCTGTGTGTGTCTCTCTCTCTAACCCTTTCTCTCTCTCTCTCTTTCACACACACACACACACACACACACACACACACACACACCCCACATATAAGTATAGACTCAATCAGATGTGAATCTCAGACCTGGACCTACCACTTGCCGGCTACATATTAACATTCACAAATTCCAATATTTTCATCTGTAAAAGCAGGCTGATAATACTACTTGCAATTTAGTTTTGTTTTTTAAGAGAGAGAGGGACAATGAGAGATAAAAAGAGAATCAATTTTATTTAGTTTTTCATGTGGCTTTCATTGCTCCAACACGTCACTTGTGTACGTGGTGCTGGGATTCAAACCTGGGTCCTCTCACATGCCAGGCAAGCATGGTAACTGCTAAGCCAATGCTCCAGCCCCTCCTTACAGTTTTATTAAATGAGATGATACAAATGAACCTTGCCAGACAGGTTCTGGTACGTGGTGGATGTTCCCCATGTTGGGTTCACACCTCTTCCTAACTGAGCACACAGAGAATGAGGCTGCTTGAAGTTTTGAGCTCTGAACACCCTGTGAGATCGCTGTCTGTTGTCCAGTTTGCTCTGTTGGACAAGACTGGGATTAGCAAAATCTGAGCTCTAGTCCCATCTTTGCTTGCTGACCCTCAGTGATCTTTGTTTACTTCTGGTCTGAGCTGCTTTTTCTGTTTCCAGTATGTGAACAGGGACTATAAGATCCATGGAAGAATGTGCCTGCTGTGGGTAACGGTGCCAGAGATCCAACTCATTCAAGGTCCCACAGGGCACTGAGGATGAAAGAGGGTAAGGTGATGCTATAACAAAGGGGAGTGTTCAGATTAGTGGGCAAATGTGGAGTGAAGTCTAGGAGGGTGCCGGTGTCTAGGATTCCGGGGGGAGGCTGCAGAGGGAGCCCAGGAGTTCTGTTCCTGTACTATAGCTCTAACAGCTTGTATAATTCTATGTCTTATGAGCTCACCTGTAAAGGGTGCAAATCTATAGAGCAGATTTTTTTTTTTTTAGAAGAAACATTGTAATAAGGAAAAGGAAAGGAGGAGAAGGATTCTGACTTCAGTCAGGACTGCTAGTGCCTGTGGTGAGGGGGCTATGGGTTGGATGGGTGGCTGTTGCAGGGAGGAACAGCACAGAGCCTAAGGGCACAGGCTTCCAAGTCATGGTGTCCAGGGTTTGGATTCTGACTTGTATTTACTACTTATATGACTCTGTGACAAAACCTCTCACGTTCACTGGCCTCAGTCTCTTCAACTATAAAATGGGGATGCTTCAAAGGGCTAGTATGGATTTTAAGTAAATGTACACATAAAACTTTTTGCAGTATTTAGTCAATAGTCAGTGCTTACTAAATGGTAGCTATTATAGTGAGCTGCTTCAAATACTAATAGCAGCCGCTTACGGAGTGCTTAGTGTGTCAGGCGCTCCTCTTACTGCCTCGTGGTCTTTATTTCATTGAAGTCTTACAACCACCCCGTGAGACAGATGCTGGGATCAACCCGTTTGATGGATAAGGTGCTGTGACTTGGAGCAGCTTCCTCGAGGTCACTCAGGTTGTGTGTGTTGGAGCCAAATGAGAGCTGAGGTCTGAAGCCATGGGCTGCTCTTACTAAAACACTGTCTTCCTTGGTGCTAGGATTTCCCTGCACGGGGCTTTCCAGAGTTCCTTCCAAGTAACCCCACGTTCTCCTATTCACCTGCCAGGGTAACTTGCCATGCTTTCTTTGGCAAATCTGTTCTTTGAGTTTTTTCGGGGGGTTGTTTTCTTGTTTGTTTTGCTTTCTTTGTACCACGGACTGAACCCAGGGGCACTTAGCCCCTGAGCCACATCCCCGGACCTTCTTATTTTTTTATTTTGAGACAGGGTCTTGCTAAATTGCTAAGGACCTTGCTAATTTCTGAGGGTGGCTTTGAACTTGTGATGCTTCTGCCCCAGCCTTCTTCTGAGCCACTGAGATTACAGGACGTGCGCCACCGTGCCTGGTTGTTCTTTGGGTTTTTAAAGTGTTTTCTTCTTAGAAAAGCGTAACACCCGATTAAAAGGGGAAGAAGTCTCATAGATAAACATTTTATTAAGATCTGCTTCCAGTAGGACCAGAGGAGCTCCTCAGGAGCACAGACCCCACCCCAACCTTCCTAGGTCCCCAGCACATGGGACCTAGGGGAGACAGATGCCTCACGAGGATCCTAAGACCAGTTTCCTTTCCAACTTCACAGCCTCACCCTTCTTATAAGGTAGGGTTGTCCACATGTCCAGAAAATACCTCAAACACTGATTTTAAAAATATCTCTTAGGGGCCTGGAGTGGTGGCTCAGTGGTTACGGCGCTTGCCTGGCATGAGTGAGTACGCGAGTTCAAAGCCCAGCACCACATACACAACGAAGTATCCGAGCAACGAAAGCCACGTGAAAAACTAAATAAAAATTGCTTCTCTCTTTCTCTCTCTCTCACTGTCCCCTCTGTGTTTAAAAAAAAAAGAAAAGAAAAGAAATATCTCTTAGAATCCCAAAAGAGTTTTCTCTTTTCAGTAAATCCTAATGCAAGTCCTACAGCCCCTAAAAAGGCCATGATGAGTTCCATTTGGATCAACAAATGCATTTTGAGCACCTAATACCAGAATCTGTACCGAACCACTACCATGCCTTCACGCCCAGGATTTTCTATCCAAGAGCTTTCATGATGGTCCCAGAGAGGCTAGTGAAAAGCAATCATGGTTCTCAGAGCAAAGGGTTCCGAGTATGTTTAAACTGGTAGGAAGCTGCATGCGTATTAATAAAAATGAAAAACACTGGACGAAGTGAAAAAAAAGTATCAGAAATAGCCAACCTGGATTCAAATTTTAAACATGCACAAATTTTGTCTCTGGATTATATTTTGAAGCTTTTATGTGAAACATGTTTTTTGTAATGAAAACCACATTGGATATGTTTAGTAATCATATTCTGTGAGTGGTACCAAGACTGCTAGGGGAAAGTTTTTGCACTTTAAGGAAGTGTTTTTGGCATTTTATTATATAGACAGAGAAACTGAGACACTGTCCCACTCCTGAATGTGCTAATTATTTTGGATAACTATTCATACGGTGCACTCATGTTGATTACTGCCTGTTTCAATAAACATTGTACCCTATTGCCAGTACTGGCTCTAGTCCCCTCCTCGTCCCCATAGTTGGCACCCATTTGCTTTTCAGACCCACTTCCTGTCTTGAATCATGTCAGACAAATATATTCTAATGTAAGTTTTTATTTAATTTGTGGTGCCTTGCATGATGATCAGAGGCTCATGTATTAAGATGGAAATAAACTATTTTTAATGCTACTGAAAAAATAAATAAATAAATAAATAAATAAATAAAAAGTTAGAGCTTTCAAAAGCAACCATCCATTGAAGGCCTACTATGTGCCAACCATTGGTCTAAGCACAGTATACTTGTTATCCCCTTTCTACAGATGAAAGGATTGACGGACAGAGAAGTTAGGTAACTTAGTTAAGGTCACACAGGTGATTCTGTAGCAGAGTCAGTACTTAAATAATTATTTAAGATTAGCATGCCTAGGATTCTTTCCATGATGTGCATTAAAATGATTGCAGTGCCTTTGAAGGGCTCCCTTGGGTGGTTGCATTTTTAATCCAATGGTGTGGACGTGTTGATTGATTGTAGAATGCCTCTCTGGAAATGGTCATTAGATACAATTTAGGAATCAAATAGGAAAGTCAGCCTTAATACATAAGAATCCCACCTTGACTTTGACTCCAAATACTTTTGCTCAGCTTCTTGGCCATAGTGTGTGCATGTGTGTGTTTAAAGAAATTCAGAGAAATCTGTTCAGTTTAACTGTGAACCTAAAATGGCTGTAAACAAAAATATAGCCCACTAAGAAATTTAAAGCTAAAAAATAAGATGGGGAAACAAAGACTTTATCTAAAAACTCATTTGTACCTACAAAATGAAGAAGTTTCACAATTGAATGTATATAATAAATAAACATTATTTTAGTGAGCTTTTCTACTGCTATGACTAAAAGACCTGACAAGAACAATGTTAGGGAGGACAGGTGTATTTGGGGGCTCATGGTTTCAGAGGTCTTCGTCTATAGAAGGCTGACTCTATTCCTCGGGGTTCAAGGTGAGGCTGAACATCACGGTGGAAGAGTGTGGTAGAGAGAAGCAGCTCAGGGCAGAGCTCCAGGAAGCAGAAAGAGAGAGACCATACCAGATCAAAATATATACCCAAAGGCATGTCCCCAGTTGACCCACCTTCTCCAGCCACCCTAGCAGCCTACAGTAGCCAGTTAATCCTTACAAGGAGATTAACTCACTGTTGGGGTAAGGCTCTTATAACCCAATTGTCTCACCTCAGCCTTCACATTGTCTCACACTTTGAGCTTTTGAGGGGACACCTTACATCCAAACCATAACAAGCATATTTAAGGAAACACCAAGAAAAAAAAAATGGAGTCTAAAACCATTTCTGACAATAGCAACATAATTAGGATGGATAAATTATCAGAATCCCTACTCTGAAGCATTCTCTTTTGGATATAACGTTTATATATTCTTTTATTAAAGATACTAATTTATAATAACCATAAAATCCCGGAGGTCCTTTTTCCCTGTCATCACAGGCCTGCAGTATGCTGGTGGGACACATCTTTGACAAGATTCACCCTCGCTCCCTCTTCATATAGCCCTGTCCTCTTTGGTTTCCCCTCTCCCCTTGCCTATTTTTAAGGTCCTCATAAGGTGGAAATGCTTTTGGTCAATATCTGCCCCCTACTGTAGTTTGGTTTGAATAACTGAAGGCAAGAATTGTGACAGTCCTTTAAACTATTGTGATAGGATGTTATTGTGTGATTAAATAAAATGTGTGAATGCCAATAGCTGGATATCTGGGATTCACTGGGTTCTCAGTGATACTAACAGGGAATGAGGAACGGGTGAGTGTAACAGCTTAAAAGCATAGGAGGGTTCCCCCAACTCTACATGATAGCAGAGACATAGAATTCAGCACCATGGCTAAGGACACTTTCTGACCAAGATACAGATTGGGTTGTTGAATCCCCCTCTGTTCCTAGTACGTGCCCATGCCCCATCCCCTCCACCCCTTGTTTCCTCTTTCCAGCCTCTAAATTATACCTCTCTTGGATGCACACACACAGAGACGTGCAAAGAAAGGTAAACATGCGCATGATTCTAATAATCCTTGAAAAAACCTTTGCCTTTTCCTCCCGACATGCCCTCTAGGAGATCAAGACTGAGACTGCAATGAGTCCATCTGAAGGGCACCCTGTGGGAGAGGCTTGACCTCGCTGAATCAGTTGTCCTGAGATGCCAGCTGTGGTCCAGGAACTCTTCTAAAGCAGACAAAGGCGTGGCAACAGCAAGGGATGATGGAGGTCTGGAGGGGACTGAAAGTCCAGCAAATGTTTTCAAACTGCATGAAAGGAAGGGCTGGATACTGGCTCATCTTTGTTTATGGTACTTCCTTCAGTGATTAAAAAGGCAGAACACTGGACCACAGCATAATTATCAGAATTTACATTTTACTAGGGAGGGAGTAAGAGGAGGAGAGGAGAGAGGTGAGAGAAGAGAGGAGAGGAGGGGAAGTGAAGGGAAGGGAGGGGAAGGGAGGGGAGGAGGTTGTTAACTTCAAACTATGTTTTTAGGAAAGGGAGATTCTCATCTGGGGTTCCCCCACCCCAGGACTCTCCTCCAGTGAAAATGTCTCACCACAGAGAGCAACCTCAGGATTACCCTTCACAGTCCCCCAAAGCTGGTTCTCTGAGCCTGATGGATGTGCCATTTCCCTGATCTTATCAGTGAGTGCCGTGTGGGACAGAGTGAAGTGTATGCGCTCGTGTCCCTCAGCCAGTCACCAGCCTCCCACCCCTCTACCACATCTATCCCCCATGTTATCCATCCTCAGCATGAGCAAAATGGAATTCATTCTCTTTATATACGATCCCACTCCCCTTCCTCTATTCCTCATATCAATCAAAGCTGCCTCCACTCTTCTCATCACCGCAGGCAGGCTCCAAGTCACCCCTAATTCCAGTCACCATCAAGTCCAGCCAACCCTGCCTCTGCAGTCTCCAATTAGTCTCCCTGCAACCCCCACTGCCATCTTTTGGGTAGCACTTTTATCATTTCTCACCTGAACTACATTTCAGTTGTCTTTCAGATGGTCTTCCTGCATCCTGCCCCCATTCACCTTCCAGTCCAAACTCCATCTTGAATTTCTAAGACACAGTTTGATTCTGTGGACCCTGCTTAAAACCCTTTGGAGGACTCTCTACTGCATGCAGTGACAAGTTCAAACTTTCCATCTGACCTCGCTGAGTCGTTTGCGACCTGCCTCTCCAACCTCCTTGCCCTCCACTTGTCCTCACAACCCTGCCAGACCAAGTGAATGACTATTTTGGAAAGCACAATGTTATTTAATGCCTCTGTGTGTTTGCATGTGATGTTACTCCTCCCTGGAATGTACTTTTCCGCTTGTTCTCCCAGGAGACCCATTCATCCTTCAGGACTCAGAGTGAGTGTCTCCTCGCTGTTGAAACTTTCTTGCTTCCCCATGCTTCCTCTGTAACCCCACCTTCATGATTGATTCAAATTTTCATCTCTCCCATCTAGACCACAAGTTCATTTTCTTTTTCTCTGTCTCCCAAACAAATACGATAGTCATTGTTGGACACATAATGGGTGGAAAAGAAATATTTGATAGAAGAATGAACTTGTAATTAGGTAATCTTGGTGACCTTGACCATCTTACATTTCCTTTCTGAGATTTAATATCTGGGACTATAAAATGAGGATATTAATACCCACCTTACAGGGTGATTTGTGAGTTTTATGAAATAAAGATATGTGAGGCACCTAACCCTGCCCAGTTCATTGTATGAACGTAAGTGTGTTTCCTCACTTTTTCTCTTCCTTCTCTTTGTTATAATTAGTCCAGTTCCTATTCTAGTCAAAATGGGTATAGACCAAAGAGAAATCAAATCGTACATGTCCAGTGCCTACATGGGGCAATCACCCATTGCCCATCTGGTAAGAACAAGTATCCTTATGCCTCCACTTCCTTCATCACCCAAGGTCAGCTGGTTCCTGGTCAGTGTTTAGTGAAGGTTTAGTAAGGTCTGCCAACAGTTAGGTATGAGGACTGATCATGTGCGAGGCACTCTTCCAAGTGCTTTACCTATAATGACTCATTCCATTTCACAAGGTTGTGAGAGTAAGTTCTCACTGTCCCCATTTTACAGAAGAGGACACTGAAACAAAGGAGGTTAAGGTCATGCAGCTGAAAGTTGTAGAGCAAAGATCACATTCAAGTAATTTGACTTCGAGCCTATGTGGACCTCCTATACGGTTCTCTCTGACACTGATTAAAGATATTGTGTGAATTAGTAGCCCCAGATCCACAAACATGCCTTTCTCTTGGTTTCTAAGACTTGGAGATACAGTTTACAGACCTGCCATGTTAGAATTTAGGGTAAACTGCAATGGCCCCTTTGCTTAGCTTAGAGTTTTTCATTGCAAAACTTATCATTACTAATTGATAAATCTTGTTAAGAGGGTGGAGGGTTTCCAAATTCCCAAGGGCTTGGGGCATTAGCATTCAACCATGGGGTAATCGCCTGCTTTGTGTAAGATTTTATTGGAACATGGCTAGGCTCATTCATTTACATATTGCACATGAAGTCTTTCCACTATAGTGACAGAGCTGAGTGCTTGTAACAGAGGCCTAATGGCCTGCAAGCCTCAAATATTTACTATCTGACCCTTTATAGAAAATGTTTGTCAACCTTTCAGCTAATGCCCTGGTGTCAAAGCGTTTTTGGAAAATCCCTGTGACCTCGGATATCTGGACAGGCCCTCCAAAGGCTGCTACCTTCCCAGACAGGGCTGAGCACTGATAAAAGCCCTCAGTCCTCCAGGGCCAAGGAAACACTTCATCTGCTCCCAGGAGTCTATGTAGCCAGGGTGGCCAGTTGGCTGCAATTTATGTGGTCCCAGATTTGTGGAGATCTTCTACTGGTTTGGGGGTCTCTGGCATGACTTGCACCACAGGGATCCAAATAAAGTGGCAGGGCAATGCAGTCACGACAAATTCCCTGAGTCCCTGGAGGCTGCCGGAGGCAGCCCCCTGATGGATGGCGTGAGGAAGAATTTCTCAGCTGCCATCTAATCTGTGCCTGGGAAATAAATTGCTCTTGTCACTGGTGTCTGCCCTGGCCCTGCAGGCCCCTCTTCCCTGCAGAGCCCTATCTGCACCCCCACTCCTGCACTGCCAGGCTGGAAGTGCTACTTCCCGGATGTAGGGAAGGAGATGCTCAGAGAGGAAAGAGAAGACAATGTGGTTTCTTCTGCTCCCAGCAGGCCCCCTCTTGCCACCAGCTCCCCTCTGAGAACACCATAGCAAGGTCCTGTGGTGGGGCTGGGGCACGTCTTAGACCCCAGTGTTCTTATCTGCAAAAGGAGCACCCTTTGAAAGTGAGCTCAGAAGCCTTTTTACTCTTTGTTCCTGAGTCTGGGCCAGGGGAGGGGAAAGACAGGGCTTTGCACAGCTGAAGTCTAGAAGAACTCAGAGTCTGAACACGAAGTACCTGATTCTCCAGCCTGGAACAGGAGCCTGGTCTCACTGAGACCTGGCTGCAGACTCAGGGTATATTATAGGTTGTCCAGGGAGTCTTACCCAGAAAAACCTCCTTTAGGAAATTCTCCCTGTATCTTTTTAAATGATTTTTTTAAATAGAGAAGGACAGTGAGAGAGAGAGGGACAGACAGAGAGAATCAATTTTTATTGAGTTTTTCACATGACTTTCATTACTCCGATGCTCAGCTGTGTACGTGGGTGCTGGGGTTTGAACTCGTGTACTTGTGCGTGCCAGGCAAGTGCCGCAACCCCTGAGCCGCCACTCTAGTCCCTCCCTTTATCTTTTTAAAAGACACCTACTCCCATTATTTCTGACCCCTACTGTACTTCTCCTTTCCACTCCCCCAATTTCTGTTCCCTAACTATCAAAAGGCACCAACTGAGAGATGGTGGGTTTATCCCATGACACCCTTTGTAAATGAGAAATGGTGGTTTCTTTCTGGCAGACAACTCCTGTGTGAACGAGGACTTCCCTTGGGACCCACAGGGATACTTCCAAACTGGAAGCCAGACCTTCACAGAGAAGTCCTATCGTTAATCCAGTAAGACAGGGACAGACAATGAGCTCAGAGTAAGATCTGAGCTCAAAACTCTCTCTGCAGTGAAGAGACAGCCAATATCGTCAATCCTGGAAGGCACAATGGAGGAGGTAGGGTTTCTGTCACTGCCTGAATGAGAAAGGAAAGCTCACTTGTCATGGTGTAAGGACAGAGCAGAGGTCACCTCCCTGCCAAGGCAGACATACTCACAAGGCTCATCCTGAGAACTGAACTGGATCTGTCATTACAATTTCACAGCTGCAGTTCAAGGGTGGATAGAGCTGAGGAGGGAACTGAGAGCATGGGTTAGGCATTAGCAGCGTGGACAGGGCTAAATCCCAAGTGCAGGGTTGGGGTGGAAAGACCCAGCAGTCACAACCATGATCCACAATCCTCTTCCATCCAAGAATACTTCTTTCCCAATGGCTGGGTGCACGATTTTTGAAATTTTATTCCAGGTAGAGCTGTCAGCTGCCCCATGTCCATCAGCCACCTAACAAGTATTAATGAAGCATTCACACCATTAGAAGCAAGTCAAATAGATGGGGGAACAAATTCCAACTTTTATTCTTTAATGTGGCATTGGTCACTTTGATGTGTTATGCAACTTTGGTTAAACTACTTATTCTTTCTGAGCCTCTCTTTCCTTATCTGCTAAATGGAATTAACAGTGGCTACCTCTTGGGGTTTTGTGTGACTTAAATGGGACATTATCTTTTAGAGCACTGGCACCATGAAGATGCTCAAAACATTAGTTCCTGTGTCACCCTCAGCTGTAGCAGTATCACAGTAGCACCAGTGAGGTTATCTCCTCAGGACTGTCTCTGCTTGAAGTGGGCGCTTTCCTGGAGAGCACAGAGCCTCCTCCCCAAAGGCACGGGGGTTGGGGAAAGGTGTTTCCGCACTCCTGCTGCCCTGGCTTAATCAGCAGAGGTGGGTAGATAGGAGCTCAGAAATCTCATCAAATGTACCTGCCTCCTGGGGCCATTGGGAGAAAACAACTCTATGTGTGTGAAGGGCTTATATATGTGTGTTCACCACATGGCTTATATCTTTTTTTTTTTAAGAGATAGTGAGAAAGAGAAAGATCTGGTTTTTGTTTCTCTGACACTTAGATGTATATGTGGTGCTGGGGATTGAACATGCCAGGCAAGTGCTGAGCCACCTTTCCAGCCCCTTGATGTCCATTTTTAAATGGCTGTCTATTGGCAAATATCCATTTTTGATTGTTTCAGCAGGACTCAGAGTTCTTGGTAACAGAGGGCATTGTGATGGAGGACTTCAGACTCCACTTTCCACCCAGCAGGAAAATCATGGTATCAGGATGTAGAATAGGCACGAGGAAGTATTTCCTAAGTGGATCTGTAAATTCCACAGACCGGGGCTTCTGGAAAGCAGTATCTAGCCTCAAAAATGGCCAGAAGTGAAAGAAGGCAAATATTGCCAAGAAAATTTCCTGGTACGGCTCACCAGTTAGGCCCCAGTGTCCTTTGGTGTCTCTCCAGGGAGTTTAGCTGGGCTTAGGGAGAAGGTAAGAAAAACCCCAAACTTGCAGGGATCTGTGGAGTCATCCCCTCTACCTTCCCCCTCTCCCCAGTGCTAGTCCCAATCCTTCCCTGGCTCACTGAGATTTCTCCTCTTCTTCAATGAGGAAGCACTGAGGCTCATGTGACCTAGAGAGCTTCTCACAAAGCAGACAGTGCAGGCTGTACATTGGAGAGCCTCAGGAGAAGAGGAACTTCAAAAGGGTCAGCAATGCAGGTCCAGACCAGACAGCCTCTAGCAGCAGCCTGAAGAGTAGCATTGGCTCATCAGGGCCTTGTAGGTCACTCCAGGGAGTTTTGATCTTCTTCTAAAAGCAATGGGAACCAAGAAACGTTTGTACATAGGAGACAGACATGATCAAATTTGCTTTTTCAGAAAGGTCACTCTGACTGTGGTGTGTTGCAAGAATGGACATGAGTAGGAGGGAGGAAGGAAGACCAGTGAGAAGGCTGTTGCTTTGGTGGTCACAGAAGGCTACATAGACAGGGTGACATTTGAGCAGTGAAGGAAGTTAGCTAAATGCTGACGCCAGGCAGAGTAGGGGTGAGTGCAGAGCTTCTGAGGCAGAGGCGATGATCCCTGGAGTCAAACTGGCCAAGGAATGGGAGCCCGACCACCTGGGCTTGCAGTACCGTAACCTGCTATCCTGGTTTACCTAGGGCTGAAGCATTTTGGGACATGGAAATGTCTTACTTTCTAGATAGAGAATGAGAGAGAGAGAATCAATCTTATTTATTCCTTCATGTGGCCTTTGTTTCTCTGACACTCAGCTGTGTATGTGGTGCTGCAGCTCAAACCCAGGTCCTCAAGCATGGCAGGCAAGCACTCTAACTGCTGAGCTCCAGCCCTGGGCTTGGAAATTTCAATGCCCAAACCAGTGGCAGGGACCTAGCCATCAGTCACAGAGGACAGTGGATAGGGCCCAAAGGAATTTCAAGGCCAATGAAAATATTTTAATTTTTTTTAATAGAAAGAAAAAATGAATATGATAATAATGAATATATAGTAATGAATCAAGCCTGGAATATATTTGCCTTTATATCAATGTAATTGTAGAGCCTAATTTTTAATAATTTGCTATGGAGGAAAAGATCCAGCACCATCAGAACGTAGCCTTGGAAGCCAGCATGGTTCGTCGCCCTGCTCCGAAGGCCTCAGAGGAGGCACTTGGGCTCAGGGTTGTTCGGACTCACCCTCATTTTACAAAGAAGGGGAACTGAGACACAGAAAGGACAAGTTAAGACAGCCCCTAGGAAATGGTGGGGGTTGCCTAGGAAAATGGCAAGGAGGATGGGATTGGATGGAGTCAAGAAATATTCTAGCTGCAGAGTGAACAGGACTTGAGGATTGTGCCTCGGGTGGGGAGGGGCAGGATGGAGCAGGCCCGTGTGACTCTCAGCTCACTGACTCGGGCAGCCATGCATTTGAAGGTGACTTTTGCTGAGATGTGGAACGTGGCAGACCACAACCTCAGGCAAATCATGTCATCTGTCTGAGCATCAGTTTCCTTATCTCCAAAATAAGGGGTACTGAAAGGTCTCTCAGCATTATTGTAAGAATCAGAAGATTTTTTTAAATAGCCCAAGTAAAAGCACCTGGTTCATAGAAGGTGCTCACAAACATGAGTTGGACCTTCCCAGAGGCCCAGTATTGTTTAATCAGTCATTCACAAGTGTAGTCACCAAATGCTTGGATCAGAACCCTTCTCTGACAGGATTTTTCTTCTAGTGGGAGGCATAGCCAGTAAGGAATTAAAATCATCTATTATCAGGGTTAACGTGCCCTTAACAAGGGGGCTCTTTGATGAACTCACCTGTTCATCTGTAACTGTGGAGGCCCTTAATAAGCAGCCTGGGAATGCTCTGGGCACTCCCAACGGAACAGAGGAGCCCTTGGCTAAGCATCTGTCAGAGGCCACACCTGTCACCTGTTCTTCAACAGAGGATTGCCCCCTCCGACCCAGTCCAACAGTGACTGGCATTTCTTTCTACCTGCTGTCCTGCTGGCAAAGAAGCACCCAGATCTCAGCCGGGAGAGGAGGAAGGTGACAGCCCACCCTGAAGACAGCCCCAGGAATGCCTTGCCTCCTGTCCCCACCACATGGGTCAGCAAAACGGAACCCATGTGCCTGGAGAGCAGCTCAGAATTGTGTTGACTCCATTTTCCTCGTAGCAGCTCAATGTCCAGGGCTGCACCCGTAGATGGCCTCACCTATCTTGTGGGGACCATGGAGCCCAGAGCATCTGTAAAGCGGTATAATGATCTTAGGAACCTACAGGGCTTCCGTAAGATTCCCCCAAAGTAACGAATGTGGAAAGTGCTTTGTAAACTGTAAGACATTATACAGATGTTCATTTACCATTTGAAAATGAGTTGATGAGAAGGCGCCACCGTGCTCCCAGGCGCTGCATGGAGGCAGAGAAAGTTAAAGGAGGAGCCGAAGTGGTCACTGAGAACCCCCAGGGACTGTGGCCAGCACAGAAAGACAGTGTGTCACAGCTGCATGAATAAAGATGAGACATCCTCAACTCCTAACTGCCTTGATTGTGCTCCAGTTAACAAGGTAGACAGGCAGCTGCCGGTTTCCCCAGGCAGGAAGAGCCCTCCCTCTTCCTGCCCTGCTCAGCTGCTTGTCCAGGGCGCAGGGCACAGGATCCTGCAGGGCAAGTCTCCCTCCCTCTACAGCACCAGCCCAGCCTCCAGCCCCTTCCTGCTTCCTTGGCACCCAACAGCAATGCCTCTTGGGGCATGGAGCCAGTACTCAAAAGCAGTCACTGCCGGAAGCTGTGGCTGGCTGGATGCTGGCGAGCATTGCTCTTGGCAGGTGGGGCTGGCAGCCCACTTCCTGGAGCCGACCCCAGGCTGGGCAGAGTCTCCACCGTGTGAGAGGAGCTAAAAGGCTGAGGCAGACAGCAGGAAGCAAACCAGAGTTTGGAGGGGACACCGACGACACCAGGTGACCTCCACTTGCTATTCAAGATTCAGGTCTTTCTTACTGCACAACTACTATGGCCTGCACGAGGCTGAGAGTTGCCGCTCATGTTATCACGCACATTCTTCACACAGCCTTGTGGGTCAGTGTTAGCGGTGCCTCCTTAGGGTTAAGAACATAGACCCAAAGACATGAGTGGCTTGCCCGAGGTTGCACAGGGCAAGGTTCTGAGGCTTCTTATTATGTGTTCCTTTTTCTGGAACTTCTAAAAACATCTATCCATAGCACATTGATGCCTTTGCAGTATCTTTTGTGGAAAACAGAAACACCCTCTGATGTCCTCCCTCTGTTTCCCATACTGAGGCAGATTCAGAGTATAGAAAGGATCCCCTTAGTCACCAGGAGGCTTCTGGGACAGAGGTGCCAGAGTGGTTCCCCCCAGGTCTACCCACCAGCCCGCTCCACCTGGCTTCTGGTTGAGTTTGGCCAAGGGGGAGTCCTGGCAAGAGCTTGGAGTGGAGAAGAGAGTGCAGTTGGGCAGTTCCCTTGGCTATCTCCATGCTGGTCACCTCTGACAGACTGTCCCACAGCTGAAGGCCGTAGCTCCTCTCATAGGGGCCCTTTCCACGTTATTCTCTTCCCCTAGGTTTTGGTGTCACTCCCTCCCGTCATCCTTTGGCCCTGTGGTCTCCACACATGTCTATGCAAGCAGTCCCTTTATTATCCTCCCCATTTCTTCAACTGAGGGTGTCATCTGTCTGGGAGGAGGGGTGCAGCAGGAGGTTATGGAGAAGGTCTAAGGTGAGAGGTAGGGTCTGCCCAGACCCATGTGGAGAAAAGGACACTGACTCTGGCCCAGTCCACCAGATACAGTTTAGAAGAAGGTTCCAGCAGTCTCCTTGCTGTCGAAGAGCCCTATGCAGCCCCACCCCAGCCCACCCCAGCCCACCCCAGCTACGGACATGGTCATTAACATAAGACACAGACTGCTCACTCTGCTGGAGGAGGACCATCAGGATGTAACCAAAGTGTGAAAAGTAATTACAGGCTGGGGATGATTAGAGTCACCCTTGGGTTTCACTTGCTGCAACATGCCTCCCCAACCCTGAGAGAGGGGTCAGATTAGCTAGTGTTTGCATAATGGGCACCAGGAACTCTGATACTCAGGAGGGAGACAAGCAGACTTGTCCCAGTGTGGGGAATGAATCAGGCAGGGAGGCTGGAGGCTGCCCAGCTGGAGCAGCCCGGGCCATGGAGCTCAGGGAAGGAACCCGCATGTGAGGTTCAGTTGGGGTTTGAATCACCTAACTTCCACCATGGATCCCAGCTTCACACAGTGGCCCCCAGGGGTGATGAGAATGACCAGCCAGGCCAGGAAGGAAACTGGGCACAGTCGTGAGCACACAGGCTGAAGGTCTGATCAGGCAGGCCACAGAGTTAAAAGTACCCACTGTGCCCACAACACAATGCCAGGGACACAGAGAGCCCCCAAGGAATGTTAGTGGATCCTCCAGGTGCCTCAGAATTGGCATGGATTAGGCAGCATGACCTCGTGTCACCTTATTTTGAACAGGAAACCTGCATTTAGAGGCAGGGTTTGAAGCCCAGCTCAGCACCAATGCAGGCTGAAGTTTTGGTAGCTCCAGGCCTTAATTCCCTCATCTCTCAAATGGAAGAGATGCCTACAATGAGATGAATGAAGGCATTTGCAAATGTGGGGGATTTTCTAATAATGGCAACCGAGAGCAGGAATATCTGTCCCAAAGGGACCACCCTGGGCTGTCACCTTTTGTACTCAACTCCCTAGAGCACCAGCTCCTGCCTGGTGGCATAGGTCAGTTCTCACCCAGTGCCTGCCTCTCCATGCCTTTCAGGCCTCTCCACTGGACAACCAGTGGATACCACCCACAAGTCTTGGCTTCTCCACCTTCAGAGCTTACCAAAGTCCCTATCTAAGCACCCTCTGCCACAGCAGAGAAGTTATGGCTGGGACTCAGGAGTGGTCTTCCCGAAGACTCCATCTCCTCAGGGTTCCCTGAAAACACATCCCGCAGCTAAAGGGCTTGATTTAGTAAATAAAAGTATAGGACAATGGATTTTTCTTTTTGTGTAAGTATGTCCCAAATATTGCATGCTTATACACAAAAAGTTTTTGTGTTTTTCTGAAATTCACATTTAGCTGGGTGTTCTGTGTTTTACCTGGTGTCCCTACCCCTCAGCTCCCAAATAGGATCAGCTGCCTGGTGCCTGCCTTGGCGAGTGGCCCTGCTTTGAGACCCCAACACATTTGGCTGTGGCCCTCTGTGGGTCATAGGCCAACCTTTATAATAGGAATTCCAGGGCCTCCAGTTCCAAGAAATCTGAATCTTTCTAGATTCAAAGAACCTTTGAAAAATAAGCCATTCAATAAATATTTAGTGAATATCTACCTTACACCAGTCACTGTCCTGAGCACTGGAGCTACAATAGCAAATGGAAAATTAACAAAGTCTAGTCTCATAACCATTGCTTTTGGAGAAAATGCTGAATGTAATGCACTTTAGAAGCTATCTCCTGTTATCATTTAAAAAAAAAAAAAGAAAGTGGTACTTTACAAATGAGGAAACAGAGTCTTATTGAGACTCATCATTCATTCTTTAATTCACAAATATTTAGTAAGAACCTGCTGAGTGACAGGCACTACTCAGTGTGCCCTTAATACAGCAGTGAGCAAAACAGGGAATCATTCCTGGGGGGGGCTGGAGCTTAACTCTGAAAGGACAGCAAGGTGGGAGATACAGGAATAAACAAAGAAAGTACAATGTTTCATACATGAAAAGTGGTGTTAAGAGAAACAGGCAGCAAAGAATAATACTACAGAGTGCAGGGGTAGGCGTTGTAACCAAATTTAGGGTGCTGGGATGGGCCCCTGACAAGGTGGTATTTGAGCAAAGATGGGAAGGAAGGAAGGGTGGGTTCAACCCAGATGGTTCTGATTTGCAGTCACTCTGCCTTTCTACCCCCAGACCCTGACTGAGGGTCTGCTCCATGCCTATCACTTTCCCATGTGAGATTTCTCTTAATCCCCATGTCAGAACAGCCCTGAAGGAAACATTTGTTATCACACTTTTCCAGAGAGGGAAGATGAAAGGACTCGAAAAGATGAAATGACTTGCCCAAAGAACCTCTGCTGGAAGTTCCAGCCTGGGGTTCCTTGTCCAAGCGCCCAGAGCATGAGGAAAGTCTGTGGGTCAGAATGGGCATTCCTGCACACCTTGCTGAACTTCCTAAGCCTCCAGTTCCCTACCTGAAGATTGGAATTGATATTACCTACCAGGATAGTGCAGGTAACATGGCAGGTGCATTGCACTTGGGTTGTTATTATATAAGAATAATGCTCTGCTCATCAAATTACCATGAAGGACAGGGGATAAGCAACATGGTGCTCAGGACTTGGGGAGCAAGGAGGGGCCCAGAAAATGGAGAGGGCACCTAGCAGAACGAAGCTGGAAAGCAATCCCTGCGCAGCAAGCCCACCTGAGGGACAGCGGATGGGTAAATGTTGCTTAAAGCCAAGTGGTGAGATTCAATGATTGTAATTACATTGGTTTGAGGTTACGACTTCAGCAGTTTTATTTTTCTTTTGGAGGCGCTGGCTCATTTTTTATGCATGCACAGGAACTAATTGCAGCCCCGAGAGCACTCTCCGCCTGTTGGTCTGGAGGTACGCAGCCATATGCTTAGTGTGTGTGTAATTAACCCAGTGCAGCTGCACTCCCCTCTGTCTGGATTATGGATTCGATTTCAGTTTCACTCTCAGGCACGAGTCCCACCATTTATATTTATTAAAATGATTACCCCTTAAACGAGGTGCTGGGGACAAAGCCCAGCACAAGGCTGGAAGCCTTCTGGGCCAGGCACATGCAGATGACAACACCCATTGATTGTCAAGCATGCACAGCTCGTTCTCAGTACCTGCGGCCCCCAGAAAGGGCTCCCATGGTGCTAAGCAGCCTGCCGAGAGCTCTGGACTACCTTGAAGATGTTGCAACTGTTGGCCTGGCATCTGTGACTTATTGTTCCTAGACTTGCGTTGTGTGTCCGACCCCCACCTCATCTTTTCCCTGCCAGTCTTTCTCCAAATCATGACAGCCACTGATCACTCAGACTGTCTTGCCAGAAAAGTGCCTGGAATAGGGACTTAGACATAGTAGGCACCTGATTATATTGAGCAAGAGTTTTCAGGATGAGAAGGGGACAAAGCAATCCTCCATCTGTCTTCCAAAATAGACATCTGAGCCTGTGACCCACATGTTCTGTGACCTCCACAGATAGCCCACTGTTCAACTGGTGGCGGCCATAGAGATTAATGGGTGAAGTACTTCTGGAAACTTAAGGGCAGAGACAAGAGGAAGCTGTTGGGAGCTAACTCAAGTAGCTGGTCATCTTGGTCAACTTTCTAAGCACTTTGTTGTCCTCAAGAGGGCAGTGGCTCTGGGGAGGCTCTTCTGAGAATCTAGAGGCATATTAGTCTCATTTCAAGGTGCCCGTCATACTTAGAGACACCCTCAGTCCCATAGTCACAATCCCCTCGTGGATGACTGGAGCAATTTACTCCACACACGAGCACTGAATACCTGCATTGTGCCAGATACCCTGCTAGGTGATGGGGTGGTAAGTACAAAGAAGAATGAGAAGAGGGGTTGGTCCCCACGGAGCTCATGTCTAGTGTAGAAGACAGCTATGTAAACAAATGACTGCAATACAGTAGGATAAATGCCACAATGCAGGCACATGTTTACAGAGGCTCAGACACAGACTAGGGAGTGACTTGATCTGCCAGGAGTCGGTAATGAGACCGTTGAGATTTTCATTGAGTTTAGGTGCGTTTGGGGGCAGACTGGAGCAATGGCATCTCTTAGAGGTTTGTGAGCGTTTCTCGACGTTAGATAAACAGGACTGGCTACTGGAAAGCCTATGGTCCTTAGGTGGGAAGACCCCCATTGCACTCATTTACTCAATGAGCATTTATTGAACACCTATTGTATATGTCAGGTGCTATAGACTCCAAAGATAGAAAGCTATAAAGAAGATATAAAAATGCTTAGCTGCCCTGGCCTAATGGGGAGAGAGACAAATAAGTCCGGGATACATCCATCACAGCAAGACTTTTCATATCTCAGAGAGAAAGGAACAATTATGTGGAGTGCGGGGGAAGGCGGAGCAGGGTTCAAGGAAGATTATGAGTGATGCTTACGACCATGATGGGGTTTGAAGAATGATTAGGTGTCATCTGATACAAAGCAGCAGGATGGGAGTGATAATCAGTGGGAATGAATAAAAGGACATAAACAATTAGATGTAACAGGAGCGCAGCAATAATACATATAAGGTGTCCCAGCGTAAAAGGTAAACCTCCTGAGTTGTTCACCTACACAGGGCTTCTTTGCATATGAGAAACTCACTCTTTCTAGTCTCAGCAACTGTGACATGTGCCTTATGTGGGTGTGACATGCTGGCATTTGAATACAGAGCCAGTCTTCTTCTGACCCCAGCAATGTCACAGGTCACTCTCATAACCCCTGGATCATTCTCTTGATTTCCTGTTAGTTGAAAATGAATATGAGAAAACCACCTGGCACAGTGGCTCCCAGCAGCCAAGGACTGAACAAGCCAAGTGGGAACCTCTTGAGGGCCTTCTTGCCCAGGACTCAGTATGTCCAGGCTATGACCCAGGGGAGTGCTTGTGATAGGCCCATCCATCAAATAACTCCCTCCACTGGTTTTCTATCTGTCCCAGGGAGAGGAAACTTGACTAAGTTCATTCCAGAGGGAGAAGAGGACACTGGGTCACCTGTGAGGGGTCCCTCGATGGTGCTGCATCCCCCAAGGGTTCCTGAGAGCAGAAGCTCAGGAGATGTGTCCCCAAGCATGCTGGGGCGAGGAGTGGGAATTGGGTGCTATCTGTCAGGTTGTTTAGTCACTGATATGTTGCTATTCTTAGCACTAAGGCAATTTGGGCTTCTCTAAATCATGGAGCAGGGAACCATCCAACCAAGGGTGCCGGGAGATTTGAAATTCTATGCAGGACCTGTTAAGACTAGACCAGAGGGGACTGGAGCAGTGGCTCTGCAGTTACAGCACTTGCCCAGCATGCACGAGTACAGGGGTTCAAACCCCAGCACCCACATACACAACTAACTGTCAGAGCAATGACATGTGAAAAACTCAATAAAAATTGATTCTCTCTCTCTCTCT